>SJYQ01000247.1:702755-733840 GCA_006410935.1 Redunca redunca | reverse complement strand
GAGAGGACCCAGAGAGATGGTATGGGGTGGGAGATGGGAGGGGATTCGTGTTTGGGAACGCATGTACACTTGTGGTGAATTAATGTCAATGTTTGGCAAAACGAATACAGTAATGTAATGTAAACGAAAGTTAAAATAAAAATTAAAAAAAAAAAAATTGAACTTAAAGATCCAAACCTGGCAAAATAGGTGCTGAATAGATGTTGGTTTTTTTTTTTTTTTCCCCCCTCAGATCCTGTCTACTTTCGCATAAATGTATCTGTAATCCAGATTGCTTCTACCTCCTACTAGACTACATATTATTAATCACTTAATTTTTACTATCTCTTTAAATTTTCTCTCTTCCTTCCTTCTGTCTACAGACACTTTCAAAAGTCTCTCATGCTAAAAACAGAATGGTAATCTATCATCTCTTTAAATATACCCTTCCTTCTTCTGTTCTTCTTCACTATGCTCCTTGAAAGAAGAAACTACACTAGTTCCATCATTATCCTTCATAATAACTTTTTTAATATTTATTTTACTTTATTTATTCAACTGTACCGGGTCTTAGTTGTAACACATCAGTTCTTTTAGCTGTGGCATGCAAGCTCTTAGTTACAGAGTGTAGGATCTAGTTCCTTGACAAGGGATCAAACCCCAGCCCCTTGCATTTGGAGTGTGGAGTCTTAGCCACTGGCCCACCAGGGAAGTCCTGTAATCAGTTCTTATATAGTCAAAATATCTCTAATTTCACCTGTCTATTTAAATTCCAGTTGCCTCATTGTCAAAAACCATTTGTTATCTGTGGCCAACCTACTTCTAACTCTGTCGTATTTAACACCATGGATTACTCTATGCACATACATTTTATTCTATACTGAGGTTTGTAAAAATTCTCTCTTTTCTTGGCTTCGTTTTATACTCATTTTCTTATTACTCCTTTTTGTCTCAAATTCAGCAAACTTTATAGCTTGACTTTGCTCTGACTGTACATTCTGGGGATCCCCTGATGTATTTATCACCTGTTTTCTTTTCTTGGCTCATATGCCATATATTTTCATGGAAGAAATGGGTATACAAGGTCTAAACTCTGAGTCATAAATCTTTATTTCCCATTTCAGTAGCTACTGCACACACAAACTCCCAAATCCCAAGAGGATATCTTTCCTTGGATGGAAAAAGATCAGACATTCAAAATTCCATACACAGTTTTTTGTGACTCCACTTTTTTTTTAATCTATGGATTTTCTTTTGGAATCCATAAAAGACTTCAATATTTACTTTCCTAGTTTATATTCAATAACTTTTATTATAACATCTAATTGCAAATTATATATGCTTTGAATATTAACCATACCCATGACTAAAAAGGCTGTAAGAAATTTGAAGATACTGAAGACTTTATTTCAACCCCAATTAGTTTCTAACATCATAGTTTGCCATAAGCCACCAGGGAGTGAATTTCCTGAAGTGGAACATGGCTAATTTTTTTTGCTATATCTTCTATATCTATCAAATTTTGCCACAAAAAAGTCTAAGAATTCTACAGAATTTAAGCATTTTAGAATAATCTGGCCTAAGATAATATCAATAGAATTCTCTAATGATTTCGACCCAGAAAATTGAGACACGACTTAATGTCACAGTAAAGTAATATCCCAAGTTCATACAACATTAGGTTTTTACAAGTGTTTTCATAATATGTATTTCAAGTCAGAATAATTTCAGATAATGTATTTCATGTCAGAATCCTTAACTAAATCAATATTTCAAAGCATTCTATTGCATTCTGAATCACGATCAGCAATCTATCTGATTTTAAAGACATAATATATCTTTCACACATAATATGTTGAAAATTTGTTCCATCTATAGCATGGGTTACTGTTCACTAAGGTAATACACAATACATGTCAGTGTGCCAATTTATAATGGAAAAATGTGGGTAAGACAAAAAGAACTCTGTGTAACTATTGTCATATGCTTTTACCTTTTCCAGTCTTCCATGACGTGCCTGATGTTTACCTACAGAGATGAATTGTGTTTCTGATAATAGTAATCATGTCATTGGGATCAGGTTAAAAATTAATCACATACGAGGGCAACAAAAGCACTTTTTGGAAGTAGAGTTCATTTCTTTACATTATTGACATGATAATGAGACTTTTAGGGTAACATTTGGGCTTATTTTGCTTTACAAATTCAGTACACTGTGGCCTCCTTGCCTTCATTAGGACCTTTTTTTAACACTGGTAACATTGCAACAAAAAGTCAGTTATTTTTCCATTCAGAAGTATTAATAAAATTCATGGTCCAAATCTGCAATTGTGTTTGCACCAACCTAATAAATGAAAGAAGTTCCAGTATATGTTGATCATTAAAGATATGCTTACTAATATTCATGTGCAGAAATCAGTTTGTCAATAATTGACTGACAGATACCTCAAGGCTGAGACATAACTTCCCTCAAGAAAGTATGTGATTACTTATTAATTTATCACTTTTTATTATTAACTGGGGATGCTCATTGATTTTGCCTCTAGGTAAATACACAGAAATAAACTCAGTGTGACCACTCCTCTGCCTGGTTGATACTTTTATGTCCTTAAGACAAAAGACTAAATAAAAGGATGATTTTATGCTTTGATTCATAGGTCAAGGCTCATGTTCTTGTTCTCTGAAAAGCAATTTCAAAGCTATGAAGTCATCAGTAGAGAAAACTCTGCCTCCCTATAGAACACACCGGCCAATTCAAGAGATGTAAGAGACATGAGTTCAATCCCTGGGAAGATCCTTTGGAGGAGGAAATGGCAACCCACTCCAGAATGCTTGTCTGGAGAATCCCATGGACAGAGAAGCCTGGTGGGTTATCATTATGGGGTGGTAAAGAGTCAGACACCACTGAAGCAACAACACACTTACATTGAAGAATTTACCGTGTGCTAAGTACTGCTCTAAGTTATTTTTCAAGCTTAAATGATTTAATCTCCAAGGCAATCTCATGAAGTACTGTTGTTCCCATTTTAAGAATAAAGAAACTGAGACACAGAAAGGGCATGTGACTTTTCCAGCATTGCTTCCCTAATAGAGTGAAAGGCTGAATTGGTACTCACATAGGCTGCTTACAGATCTTATAATAACCAATATCAAATTTTAGTTTTAAATGTCCCTGAGATGTTTAAGGGCACTATGTATGTCCTGTATGGAACGTAGAGTGCTTATAACTAATCCATTTGTTTTCCATACATGATTATTAGGTTCAGTCTGACTTCAATGCCTTTCTTAGGATCAAAATGAATATTCTGACATCTTAAATCAAAGGCCATTGGCATTAAATTTTACTCTTCTTCAACTCTTTGACAGAGAAAATTCTATGAATTTTATCAGGAATTATACAAGCAACCATTGGCTTGGTTATGTTCATGTTACAATATAAACTTCCTAAATTACCTTACAAAAAATAACATTTGTGTTTAACTATTAATTCAGCAACAAGTTTTTTCTCATTCTCATGAAGACTTATGAATGCAGAAGAGTTACAAAATTGAAAGCATTATTTTTCAAACATTAATTTTCAAACATATATAGGGTGTATTTGAAAACTTTAATTCATTGTATAAAAGCAAAAGAGACACAAATGTATAGAACAGAATTTTGGACTCTGTGGGAGAGGGAGAGNAGACAGCAAAAGAGACACAGATATATAGAAGTCTTTTGGACTCTGTGGGAGAGGGAGAGGGTGGAATGATTTGGGAGAATGGCACTGAAACATGTATACTATCATGTGAGAAATGAATCGCCAGTCTAGGTTCGATACAGGATACAGGATGCTTGGGGCTGGTGCACTAGGATGACCTAGAGAGATGATATGGGGAGGGAGGGGGAGGGGGGTTCAGGATGGGGAACGCATGTACACCCGTGGCAGATTCATGTCAATGTATGGCAAAACCAATACAGTGTTGTAAAGTAAAATAAAAAAAAAAGTGAAACCCGAAAAAAAAAATACAATAAATAAATAAAGGAAGTGATTATTCTTGGAAAAAAAATTCAAACAGATCTTCACTTTCAAATTTTGAGAAGTTTGTGATTTAGAAATAGGAAATTTAATGATGTTTATAGTTAATATATCAATTATGCTTTAAATTGCAATGTATGTTAGTTTTAGGATGTAAGGACTAAATAAAAAATTTTAAAACTATATATAGTTTCCTTGCAAGATGGAGTCCCTCACAAGATGGCAGAGTAGAAGGATGTGTGCTCACCTTCTCCTGTGAGAACTCCAAAATTGCAACTAGCTGTTGAACAACCATCAACAGGAGAATGTTGGATCCCACCAAAAAATAATAGCCCATATCCAAGGACAAAGGAGAAGCCCTAACAAGATGGTTAGAAGGAGTGAAATCACGTTTAGAATCAAACCCCAAACTTCCCAGAGATGCTCAGAGGGCACAAACAAAACCTTGTACACACCAGTACCCAGAGGCCCCCACAGAGACTGATCCAGATCTGCCTTTGAGCGTCTGAATATCTCTTGTTGAGTCACAGGTCAGCAGTGGCCTGACATGGGGACAGGGGCTATGGCTTCAGCAAACCTGGTACATGCAGCATATGGCATAAACCCTCTTGGAGAAGGTCGCTATTAGCCCCACGATAAAGCCACCAAGCAGACAATCCACAAACTGCAGAACAGTTATACCAAAGAGATCTTCACACTGTTAATAAAATTCTAGGACCCACAACTCATTTTCTAACCTGGGGATCCTGCAAAGGGACTGAGAACCCCCAGAAAATTTGACTTTGGAGGCCAGTGGGATTTGATTACAGAACTTCCACATACTGGGAAAACAGACTGTTGGAGGGCACAAACAAAACCTTGTGCACACCAGGAGCCAAGAGAAAGGAGCAGTGACCCCACAAGATACTCAACCAAACTTGCCTGTGAGTGTCCAGGAGTCTCCAATGGAGGCATTGGTCAACAGTGGCCTGCTGCAGGGTCAGGGGCACTGGATGCAACAGTGTGGGACAAAGTCCTTTTGAAGGAGATCTCCATTACCTTACTGTTATTACCCCAACTATACATAGCTTGTCCTCAGGCCAAACAGCATGGAAGGAACACATCCCCATCCATCAAAAGAAAATTGGATTAAAGATTTACTGAGCATCAGAACAAGACCCAGATTCCCCCACAGTCAGTCCCTCCCATCAGGAAGCTTCCACAAGCCTCTTATCCTTATCTATCAGAGGGCAGACAGAATGAAAACCATAATTAGAGAAAAGTAACCAAATTGATCACATAAATCACAGCTTTCTCTAACTCAATGAAACCATGAGCCATGTCATGTACGGCCACCCAAGATGGATGGGTCATGTTGGACAGCTCTGACCAAATGCGGTCCACTGCAGAAGAAAATGGCAAACCACTTCAGTGTTCTTGCCTTGAGAACCACATGAACAGTATGAAAAGGCAAAAAGATTAGGGCACTGAAAGATGAGCTCCCCAGGTCAGTAGGTGCCCAATATGCTACTGGATATCAGTGGAGAAATAACTCCAGAAAGAATGAAGAGGTGCAATCAAAGCAAAACAACACCCAGTTGTGGATGTGACTGGTGATAGAAGTCCAATGCTGTAAAGAACAATATTGTAAAGGAAATTGGAATGTTAGGTCCATGAATCCAGGTGAGTTGGAAGTGGCCAAACATAAGATGGCAAGTAAGAACATCGACATTTTAGAAATTAGGGAACAGAAATGGAATGGTATGGGTGAATTTAATTCATGTGATTGTTATATCTACTACTGTGGGCAAGAATCCCTTAGAAGAAATGGAGTAGCCCTCATAGTCAACAAAAGAGTCTGAAATGCAGTACTTGGGTGCAATCTCAAAAACGAAAGAATGATCTCTCTTTGTTTCCAGGGCAAACCATTCAATATCACAGTAATCCAAGTCTATGCCCCAACCACTAATGCCAAAGAAACTGAAGTTGAGCAGTTCTACAATGACATACAAGACCTTCTAGAACTAACAGCAAAAAAAAAAAAAAGTCATTTTCATCATTGGGGACTAGAATGCAAGAGGTTGAAACGAAGAAATATTTGGAGTGACAGGCAAGTTTGGCCTTGGAGTACAAAATGAAGCAGGGAAAAGGCTAACAGTTTTGCCAAAAGAATGCATGGTCATAGCCAACACCCTCTTCCAAAAACAGAAGAGAAGACTCTACACATGGACATCACCAGATGGTCAATACTGAAATCAGGTTGATTATATTCTTTGCAGCTGAAGATGGAGAAGCTCTATCCAGTTAGCAAAAACAAGACCAAGAGCTGACTGTGGCTCAGATCATGAACCCCTTATTGCCAAATTCAGACTTAAATTGAAGAAAGTAGAGAAAACCACTAGACCATTCAGGTTTGTCCTAAATAAAATCCATTATGATTATACACTGGAAGTGACAAATAGATTCAAGGGATTAGATCTGATAGAGTGCTTGAAAAACTATGGAAAGAGGTTTGTGACATTGTACAGGAGACAGTGATCAAGATCATCCTGAAGAAAAAGAAATGTAAAAAGGCAAAGGGGTTGTCTAAGGAGTCTTTACAAATATCTGAGAAAAGAAGAGAAGTGAAAGGCAAAGGAGAAAAGGAAAGATATATCCATCTGAATGCAGAGTTCCAAAGAATAGCAAGGAGAGATAAAAAATATTTCCTCAGTGATCAATGAAAAAAAATAGAGGAAAATAATAGAATGGGAATGACTAGAGATCTCTTCAAGAAAGTTAGAGATACCAAGGGAATATTCCATGAAAAGATGAGAACAATAAAGGACAGCAATGATATGGACCTAACAGAAACAGAAGATATTAAGAACTGGTGGCAAGAATACACAGAAGAACTATACAATAAAGATCTTCATGACCCAGATAACCACGATGGTGTGATCACTCACCTAGAGCCAGACATCCTGGAATTCGATGTCAAGTGGGTCTTAGGAAGCATCACTACAAACAAAGCTAGTGGTGAAGTCGCTCAGTCATGTCCAACTCTTTGCGACCCCATGGACACCAGGCTCCTCCGTCCATGGGATTTTCCAGGCAAGAGTACTGGAGTGGGTTGCTGTTTCCTTCTCCAGGGAACTTCCCGACCCAGGGATTGAACACAGGTCTCCCACATTGTAGACAGAGGCTTTCCGTCTGAGCCACTACTTGATCTTAGCCAAAAGGCCTAGTGGAGGTGATGTAATTCCAGCTGAGCTATTTCAAATCCTGAAAGATTACGCTGTGAAAGTGCTGAGCTCAATATGCCAGCAAATTTGGAAAACTCAGCAGTGGACTGAAAAAGGTCAGTTTTCATTCCAGTCCCAAAGAAAGGAAGTGTCGATCAATTTTCAAACTATTGCACAATTTCACTCATCTCAAAAACTAGCAAAGTAATGCTCAAAATTCTCCCTGTGAGTCTCCAAAGTACGTGAACTGCTGGATTTAGAAAAGGCAGAGGAACCAGAAATCAAATTGCCAACATTCGTTGGATCACAGAAAAAGCAAGAGAGTTCCAGAAAAAAAATATTTATTTCTGATTTATTGATTACAACAAAGCTTTTCATTGTGTGGATCAGAGCAAACAGTGGAAAATTCTTAAAGAGATGGGAATACCAGACCACCTGACCTTCCTCTTGAGAAATCTGTATGCAGGTCAAGATGCAACAGTTAGAATGAGACATGGAACAACAAACTGGTTCCAAATTGGGAAAAGAGTATGTTCAGGCTGTATATTGTCACCCTGTTTATTTAACTTATATGCAGAGTACATCAGGAGAAACGATGGGCTGGAGGAAATACAAGCTGGAATCAAGATTGCCGGGAGAAATATCAATAACCTCAGATATGCAGATAACACCACCCTTATAGCAGAAGTGAAGAGGAACTAAAAAGCCTCTTGATGAAAGTGAAAGAAGAGAATGAAAAAGCTGGCTTAAAACTCAATATTCAAAAAACGAAGATGATGGCATCCTGCCCCTTCTGTTCATGGCAAATCAATGGGGAAATGGTAAAAACAGTGACAACTTTATTTTCTTGGGCTCCAAAACCACTGCAGATGGTGACTCAGCCATGAAATTAAAAGACAGTTACTCCTTGGAAGGAAAGCTATGGCAAACCTAGACAGCATATTAAAAAGCAGAGACATTACTTTGTCCTCAAGGTTCTGTCTAGTCAAAGCTATGGTTTTTCCAGTACTCATGTAAGGATGTGAGATTTGGACCATAAAGAAAGTTGAACGCTGAAGAATTTATGCTTTTGAACTGTGGTGCTGGAGAAGACTCTTAAGAGTCGCTTGAACTGCAAGGAGATCAAAACAGTCAATCCCAAAGGAAATCAGTCCGGAATATTCTTTGGAAGGACTGATGCTGAAGCTGAAACTCCAGTACTTTGGCCACCTGATGTGAAGAACTGACTCCTTGGAAAATAACCTAATGCTGGGAAAGATTGAAGGCAGGAGGAGAAGGGGACAATAGAGAATGAGATGGTTAGTTGGCATCACCAACTCGATGGACATGAGGTGAGCAAGCCCCAGGAGTTGGTGATGCATAGGGAAGCCTGGCATGCCGCAGTCCATGGGGTCACAAAGAGTCGGACACAATTGAGCAACTGAACTGAAAGTATAGTTTCACCTCCTTACATGCATAATCTCCCCATTATCAACATCCACCACCAGAGTGGTACACTTATACAATTCATAAACCTACTTTAGCACATCATAATCATCCAAAGTCCTTAGTTTACATTATTGTTCACCTTGGTTTTGTATCTTCTATGTTTTTACTGTAAGAACCTGGTCAAGGTCCTTTAGATAAATCCCTAATATTCATCCTAGAGGAAGCTTCTCTAGTTCTTGATCTCCATAAATTTTTGTTTTAAATTAGTTTATTTGGGGCTGTGCTGAGTCTTTGTTGCTGCATGTGGATGTCTCTAATTGCAGCGAGTGGGGGTTACTCTCTAGCTGTGGTGCACACGCTTCTCACTTCAGGGGGCTTCTCTTGTGGAGCATGGACTTAAGGTGCACAGGCTTCAGTAGTTGCAGCTCCCAGGCTCTGGAGCACGGGCTCTATAGTTGTGGTTCATGGGCTTAGTTGCCCTGTGGCGTGTGCGAGCTTTCCAGACCAGGGATCATACCTGTGACCCCTACTTTTGCAGGCATATTTTTAACCACTGGACCACCAGGGAAGTCCTCCAAATAGAATTTTAACTATCAGAGTTGTCTAAAATAATTCCCTAGCAGTTCATCCATTGCAGTTTAAATTGTCCTGAATTGGCACTGGTTGCTATTATGTCTCCCTCTTGAGTCTCTGCTCCACTAAGCTATGATTCCCTGAATTTACCTTTCTCTCCAGTCTTGGGGACAGTGGTCTGCCCTGTATTCTCCCTTCTTTTACAGCTATTGGAAGAATTGTTAATTTTTTAGTGAAAGTGTTACTCACTCAGTCGTACCCAACTGTTTGCAATCCCATCGACTGCAGCCAACCAGGCTCCTCTGCCATCAGGCTTCTCTGTCCATTGGACTCTCCAGGCAAGGATATTTCAGGGTTAGCCATTTCTTTCTCCAGGGGATCTTCCTGACCCATGGATCAAACGCAGGTCTCCTGCACTGCAGGCAGAGTCCTTACTAACTGAGATAGTTTTTAGTTGTCTTTAGAGCAGAGTGGGGGTTTCCAAGCTTTTTACATCTGGGACCAGAAACCACAAGTTTTCCCAAACTTTTGGCAAAGGAATTGAAATATAAAATATCCTGTATTTCCTCAAGCTAAATGTGAAGGATAGAAATGAAGGAAAGCTTTTTAAACCCTTTCATGGAGAACTGGAAACCAGAGGTCTCCCAACTAGATTTTTCAGTGCAGATCTTTTGATACTTGTACACTATGCTGGTTTTATTTCCATTTGTGTTTCAGCTCAGTCAGTTCAGTAGCTTAGTCATGTCCAACATTTTGTGACCCCATGGAATGGAGCACTCCAGGCCTCCCTTTCTGTCATCAACTCCCAGAGTTTGCTCAAACTCATGCCCATTGAGGTGGTGATGCCATCCAACCATCTCATCCTCTGTTGTCCCCTTCTGCTCCTGCCTTCAATCTTTCACAGCATCAGTGTCTTTTCAAATGAGTCAGCTCTTCACATCAGGTGGCCAAAGTGTTGGAGTTTCAGCTTCAGCATCAGTCCTTCCAATGAATATTCTGGACTGATCTCTTTTAGGATAGACTGGTTGGATCTTCTTGCAGTCCAAGGGACTCTCAAGAGTCTTCTCCAACACCACAGTTCAAAAACATCAATTTTTCTGTGCTCAGCTTTCTTTATAGGTGCAACTCTAACATCCATACATGACTACTAGAAAAACCATAGCTTGACCAGATGGACCTTTATTGGCAAGATAATGTCTCTGCTTTTTAATATTCTGTCTAGGTTGGTAATAAATTTTCTTTCAAGAAGCAAGCATTTTTTAATTTCATGGCTACAGTCACCATCTGCAGTGATTTTGGAGGCCCCCAAAATAAAGTCTGTCACTGTTTCCCCATCTATTTGCCATGAAGTGATGGGACCAGATGCCATGATCTTAGTTTTCTGAATGTTGAGCTTTAAGGCAACATTTTCCATTTGTGTTTACCTTGTTATTCATTCTGTAAATATTGACCAGATGCTAAAGTATAATTCTGCTGATATTTGTATAAGCTATGTAACTGTATAGGATATGCATCTATCTCATTTGACCAGTCCTAGTTTTGATACCATGGAGAGCCTTTACATTATGTTATGTCCAGTCCTCAATTCTGGGTCTAATTATATAGCAACTTTGCTTTTCAGCACTTAAGAAAACATTTCTTATTTTTTGCATGTTTTTGCACATTTGCATTTTTCTACTGTCAAGACACTGAGTTGAATCTAAAAACTTATTGAGAGCTATTTAATGTTTGACATTAAACATCTTTTCTAGTTTAGCATTAAAATATTCCCCTGCTACTTGTATTAAGTGCTGATCATTTGTTTCTTTGCCTTGAATCCATCTCATTAAATAGCTATTCCTAGGGAAACTCTCAAAACCAGTCCTTTGAGTCATTTATTCTTTGATCTTCATTATTCCAGGTCAGATATGAACTAAAAGTATGTCAGGTACTTTTTTTCCCCCTTTCCCATGTCATTAATATTTTGTCTTATTTAGAGTTAGATAGACTCTAAAGTTGTGTGGCCTTGGGTAAGTTAGTTATCTATTTCCTTATTTGTAAAAATGACACAAATGTATCTGACTGAATTGCTGAAAGGCAATGGATATAAAATGCCTAGCAACCTAATGCACATTAGCTAGGGGTGATATTTCAAATGGGAAATTTTAAAGTACAAGAGGGTCAATTATCTAGAAATTTTTAATGTGAACTGAAAAATGAGTGTGGAAACAAAATAAGTAGGAAATGTTTCTTAAAACATGGTCTCAAGTGCAAACTATCGATTATATTTCATTTCATTTGTTTCAAGATTATTTTCTACTGAGATGAGTAAAAATAACATAATTTTAGCAATGGATCATATTGCTAAATATGGAAGCACAGTTTCTTTCAAGTCACAACTTCACAGTTAGTAATTCTTCAACACCACCATATTATTTCTAGAATAAACCTTACACTGGAGTCCCACTAATTCTTCTAACATTACATTCCACCAGTGCATCTTCACACACTTTATTTTGTTTTTCTTTCCCTACTCCCCAAATAAACACCTCCGTGATGGTTAATTGTATGTTTCAACTTGACTAAGCCATAGATTGCTCACATATCTGGTGAGACATTTTTCTGAGAGTTTCTATGAATCTGTTTTGGATGGGATTAACATTTTAATCAGCAGTGTACTCAGTCACTCAGTCATGTCTGACTGTGACCCCATGAAGTATAGCCTGCCAGGCTCCTCTGTCCATGGGATTTTCCAGGCAAGAATACTGTAATGGTTGCCATTTCCTACTCCAAGGATCTTCCCAACCCCACAGAATGAACTAGTGTCCCTTGTGTCTTCTACATTGGCCAGAGAATTCTTTACTACTGAACCTCCTGGGAAGCCTGGAATTAGTCAGCACAGGAAAGAATATTGCCCTCCATATATCAGGTAGGCTGTATCTAATCAATTGAACATTAGAATAGCAGAAAAAGACTGACCCTCTCCCATGTAAAAAAAGGAAAAGTATCTTCAGAAGTTTGCCTTTCAACTTCACTTCCACCACTGTCTTTTCTAGGTCTTAAGGCTGTCATTCATCATAATAGAACTGTACCATTGACTCTAATGAGTCTTGGTGGCTCACACTTCAGATTTGGACTTGTCAGCCACCATAGTCACATAAGCTAATTGTTTATATGTTTTTTTCTGGAGAACCATGACTAATACAACCGCTTTTAATTACTGTAGTGCAAAATGAATGTTCTTACAACATTTGCCATGATCTGGCAATATTTGAACTAATTATAATCTTGAATTAGACTACTAATTTAAACTTTATTGTCACTCTCTTCTTAAAATATAAAGCACTGATATTTTATCTTGACTATTAGAATTTATATAAATAACATATTTCCTATGTGCAACACATGTGTCATAGAAAAATAATGCAAGCTCCAAAACAGTTATTTCATCATAGTATTATACTGCCTTTCCGCTGCCAGTTTGTAAGTATTATGGATTTACCTGAACACTTTTTCTGCATGCACTGTCTTTTTTGATACAATAATATATCCTAATTTTTTTCGGTTTTCCTTTTTTATTTTGAGTTATAACTTTCTATTTATATTCTCTTAGTGGTTAGGCATGATTTTTAAATATTTGCTAAAATAACAAATGAAATGTTCATCAGTATCACTTGTCCCATTCAATAAAACAATCTGAAATTTTTATCCGTTACTCTTTTTGATTCTTCTAATTGTGCCTAGCACTTTTATTCGTGCTTTTTATACAGTAAAACCTTATAGGAAATTGGACATATTGAGGATACCTAGTTAGCATCAACAATAATGCTTGTTAAAACATTGTAGCACCAATTAGAGAACCTTAAAATGTTTCTTGAGTCTTCATAAGTTCTTAGTGTGTGTGACATGATCAACCTAAGTAAAAAGATAAGGAAGAACCCAGAGGAATTTAGCAATTGTGTCAAATCTTAGAGACCAAAAGAGACAACGAAGCAGTTTGAACACTGAACTCTTATCACTAAGCTTATATTCATTCATATAACACCATGTCAATAAATTATGTCTTAATTTCATAATTAAATATAATATAAAATTTAGATATTTCCTAGTTTGAGCATCACATTGAATGCTGGTACTTATTTTCAGATATTGAATGTGTCTAGATTTTAGACATTATTATTTCAATGTTTTGTTTTCCTTTTACTTTTACACATGCATTTGCTTTCAGTCAAATTTTGAAAAGAAAATTGAATTATAAAAAAATAAAACATATATTCCAATACTGAACAAAAAGGCTGTAAAAAGAAAAATCTATCAAATTGTTAATTAACAACAAAATTATACATGTTAATAATTTATTATAGAATTTATGTTCCCTAGTAGAAAAACATGATTTTGTCTTCTGATAAGTATATGTTAGCTGCTGCTGCTAAGTTGCTTCGGTCATGTCTGACTCTGTGCATACATTAGCTACAGCATTTCAACTACAAATATCAAGTTAAAAGTCTATTAAATGTTTTAATAACATATGAGGCTAAAGAGTTCACTATTCATGTTTATATATCCACCTCTTTTAACCAAGCAAGACCCTATGGGGGTCTTTCTGAGACAAGAGCTCCACCCCAGTCCTCTGCTTGCCTCTTGTTTGTGGAAAGTCTTTAGCTTCCAAGGCCTTCTTTAAGTTCCAAAGAATAAATTTAATCAGAGAAATGAGCAAATGCAGAAACAAAGGAAAACAGTTAAGCCAGACAAAATAATAATAATTTAACCATTAAACCATTAAAGTCAGGGATCTTTAGTTCCTCCTCAAGGATTATAGGTAATGTTCTGAGATGTATCCTTGGAGTAGTTTTGCAGCTACTGAAATGTCCATCAGATGGGAGAAATAAACAGAGACACCAGACTAGTTGGAAGCACAAGGTTATTTATGTTTACTCCTAATGACCTCACCATAAACCAAGAAGAATGTCTACCAGTTAGTCACATACCTCACAACGCCTCCCTCACCCTGTCTTTTTTTTTATTTTTATTTTTTATTTTTTTTTAACTTTTATTTTAACTTTAGTTTACTTTACATTACTGTATTGGTTTTGCCAAACATTGACATGAATTCACCACGAGTGTACAAGCGTTCCCAAACATGAATCCCCTCCCCCCTCCCACCCCATGCCCTCCCTCTGGATCCTCTCCTTGCACCAGTCCCAAGCATCCTGCATTCTCATTCCCTGAAAACCACCCAGGAATTTGGACCTTTTGAGTGCTAGGTGCCTGGATTCCTTGCTTAACACTCTGCCTTAAATGCTATGCGTTTCTTCACTGCAATCTAGTGTCAGCTGATTGCCTTTACTATGTGTGAGTGAGAAGACCAAGGTTTGATTCAGTAACAGTGAATTATAAAATCATAGGACTTAAAGAATCTAGAATAAGTGCAGCATGTTCAATAAAATCTGTTCTATGTACTAGATGGCATGCAAGTGATTTAACAGATCAAAATTAACTTCAGTAACATGAAAAAATTTTTAAGATGATAATTTCTTATGACCTGTAACACAGACCTTTTCCTTCTTTTGTTTCTGCTGCTTAACTCCATCAAGGTCCTTGATAACTAGTAGATAGGTTTTAGAAATTTATTATAAACTAAAGGAATGCATTGAATAAGACAGGATATTATTTCTCAAAGGACCTTATAGATGTCATGATGCCCAATAGAGTTAGCTTGGATTGTGTTTTTCCCTTTTGCAACTCCCTGAATATTCAACATGTCTATATACACCTGACCTTCCTCTTAAGAAACCTGTATGCAGGTCAGGAACCAACAGTTAGAACTGGACATGGAACGACAGACTGATTCCAAATAGGAAAAAGAGTACGTCAAAGCTATATATCGTCACCCTGCTTATTTAACTTATATGCAGAGTACATCATGAGAAATGGTGGGCTGGAAGAAGCACAAGCTGGAATCAAGATTGCTGGGAGATGAATCAATAACTTCAGATATGCAGATGACACCACCCTTATGGCAGAAAGTGAAGAACTAAAGAGCCTCTTGATGAAAGAGAAAGAGGAGAGTGGAAAAGCTAGCTTAAAACTCAGCATTCAGAAGAAGATCATGGCCTCCAGTCCCATCACTTCATGGCAAATAGACGGGGAAACAGTGGAAACAGTGGCTGATTTTATTTTTGGGGGGTTCCAAAATCACTGCAGATGGTGACTGCAGCCATGAAATTAAAAGACGCTTACTCCTTGGAAGGAAAGTTATGATCAATCTAGACAGCATATTAAAAAGCAGAGACATCACTTTGTCAACAAAAGTCCATTTAGTCAAGGCTATAGTTTTTCAAGTAGTCATGTGTGGATATGAGAGTTGGACTATAAAGAAATCTGAGCACTGAAGAACTGATGCTTTTGAACTGTGGTGTTGGAGAAGACTCTTGAGAGTCCCTTGAACTGCAAGGAGATACAACCAGTCCATCCTAAAGGAGATCAGTCCTGGATGTTCATTGAAAGGACTGATGTTGAAGCTGAAACTTCAATATTTTGGCCACCTGATGAGAAGAGCTGACTCATTTGGAAAGTCCCTGATGTTGGGAAAGATTGAAGGCAGGAGGAGAAGGGGATGACAGAGGATGAGATGGTTAGATGGCATCACTGACTCAATGGACATTAGTTTGGTTAGACTCCAGGAGTTGATGATGGTCAGGGAGGCCTGGCATGCTGTGGTTCGTGGAGTCACCAAGAGTTGGGCATGACTGAGAGACTAATCTGAGCTGAACTAACATATAGAGAGATGATTTTAAAAAATGAATAACTGTCTTTCTCTTCTTGTTCTCTCCCAGGAGAGGAGTTGTTGTTTAGTTGCTAAGTCATGTCCAACTCTTTGGGTCCCCATGGACTGCAGCACATCAGGCTTTCCTGTTCTTCACTATCTCCCAGAGTTTGCTCAAATTCATGTCCACTGATTCTATCTACCATCTTATCCCTTTTCGTCCTCTTCACCTTTTTCCTTCAATCTTTCCCAGCATCAGGGTCTTTTCCAATGAATCAGCTCTTCACATCAGGTGACCAAAGTATTGGAGATGTGAGTATTTGTGAAAGTTACAGTTTTAAAGGCTCTTCATGCTCACCAAAGTCTTGATAACCACTTCACCTCCTAAATTAAGTGTATGACTCCTTTGAATTCCAGAATGTTCCACAGATAACTGTAATAAAAAAAAATTAATATTTGGTCCAGTGGAAGGCAAGACTATGAATAAGTTGATATTAAATAAACATAATTTGATTTTTAGTTGCCACTTTAGCAATTTTTTTAGTCAATCCTAATTATGCTGGATTCTGTTAATTACCCATGCTGAATCATCACTCCTCAAGATTTTACAGCTCTTAACAAAATTAAACCTAAATTCATTTATAAATTTTCCATATGTCTTTTTGGCTATAATTGGTACATTTCCAATAAAATTTAAAAACATAAATAATATCCTAAAATACTGACATACATTTATTTTAGTTCTGACTTTGCTCTTTTGTGAAAGTTTGCAATTAATCCTAGATTTTACCATGCTGTTAGGTTTAATCTTACTAATAATGTAGGTCCTTAATTAATTCAGTTATTCAAAATGTATTTTCTAGGCAGAGATGTTTTTACCAGATTACCAATTTGAACATATTGTTTAGTTTTGATAGATACATGATTCTTTTGGAGAGATACATAATTGCCTAAGTGATTAAATAAAATATTTTGAAGTGGAAATAGACTTTCACTTGAAGAATCTGTGCATGCAATCTATACATATAAAAAGAATTTAACATCAAGTGCTNTGGTCAACAAAAGATATTTGACAATTTCTTATTCTTCTTATATGGGCCATGATATCTTTCAGGAAGTATCTAAATATATGCTAATTTGAGTGCGTGGTAGCTGAACTCAAGTGACCCCATTGACATTAATCATAGTCTATTGTTACAATTCCAAAGTACATTGTTTTATTAAATAAAAATTGAACGTGTGTACTTGTGTATTTGAGAAGCCTACACATAAACATATACAAGTAAAAATAATGACTATAAACCTACAATTTACTAAGGTAAAAAATAGATTTAGATTTTGCCTCTTCATTACATATCTTGCTAATCACTCTAGTCATCTCTTTCTATGCTACAAGTTTTATGTTGTATGTATATAAATATCTGCAACCCCTGAGTGCAAAACTATATCACTTGTGACTATGTGGTTGTGATGTCCATTGACATTCCCTTGTGGAGGTTAACTAGTCAGTTGACTGTCAAACCTTACCAGTTATCAACCCTAAGAATACATATAATGTCATATCAGTACATAGCCTTTTCATCACTAGTGACACAATGATTTGAATTGCCCCAAGGTACATCTTATTTTTGGAAGTGTTCTGTATATTTTTTAAGAAGTTGCCAGTATAAATCCCCATGGTAGTTCTTTTGGCAACAAACCAAAAAACAGCTTAAAGTGCTGAAACACTGAGAGATCAACATCACATGAAGTGACAGGGTCAGTTCAAAGAAGCTCAAGAGTATTAAAAATGTTATGGTAATTTTTCTTCTAGGTTCTGAAATCATGTTAAAAGTTACTGGCCTGTTTGTAATGTTTATTTTATAGGTAGAACACAACACAAAGTAAAGAATATTAAATAACTTCACATGACCCATTGCATGATGTAGAATAAGTTAAACACTAATTCTTAGGACTTTTTAAGAGTGTCTTAGTAGGAAAATAAACTTCTAAGGAAATAATTTTGAAGTACACCCTGTGTATATTCTACAATTATTCAATGAGTACTTCACAAACATTGTTGATTCTTGAGACAATATAATATTTCCTATTCTCATGGAAATTATAGAACTAGTGATGAGACATATTAAAAAATGTGGTGATCAAAGCAGTCAGTCTTAAGGGAGATCAACCCTGAATATTCATTGGAAGGACTGATAGCAAAGTTGATATTTTGGTCATCTGATGCAAACAGATGACTCATTGGAAAAGACCCTGATGCTGGGAAAGATCGAAGGCAGAAGGAGAAGAGGGCATCAGAGGATAAGAGGGCTGGATGACATCACTAAGGCAGTTAGGCATCACACATGAACTTGGGCAAACTCCAGGAGATGGTGGGGGACAGGGAAGCCTGGCATGCTGCAGTCCATGGGGTTACAAAGAGGTGATCATGACTGGGCAACTGAGCAACAACAGCAAAGCCAAGTATAAGACTACAAACTGTGAAAACTGGAACTGAAGAAACTGTGGTGGTAAAGAATACTTAGTGGGGAGTTGCTATAGTGAGATGAATTGAAAAGATTTGTTTAGGGAAATAAAAGTTAAGCTGAGACTTTGCAAACAAAAAGATGAGCCAGAGCAAATGTGAGTACTTTTGTATGAAATATCATACATACTTGGATGCACTATCTCCAAGCTGAAAGAACAGCTTAGTTAAAGAAAGAAATTCCTGGTGTCTTTGAGTAGCTAAATATAGTACAGGATGTATGCAAAGTACAGGGAATAAAAATGCAGGATCCTGGTGTTACTTTTGCATTAAACAGTCAATTAAATTATCCTTCATTAAAAAAGAATGCCCACACATTTACCATTTCCAGTGCTATTTCCTTCTGTTGATTCAGATTTTTATCTGGAATCATTTTCCTTCTTCCTGAAAAATTTCCTTTGACAATAGAACAGATCTTGGAAGAAGGAAAGAATAAATATATAGTTATATCAAGTTCTTACATTTTATCTGAAGTGGTATATTGCTTAAAGTTCAATTCAGTTCAGTCACTCAGTCACGTCCAACTCTTCGTGGCCCCATGGACTGCCGTATGCCAGGCCTCCCTGTCCATCACTAACTCCTGGAGTTTACTCAAACTCACGTCCATTGACTCGGTGATGCCATCCAACCATCTTACCTCTGTCATTCCCTTCTCCTCCTGCTTTCAATCTTTGTTAGCATCAGGGTCTTTTTCAAATGAGTCAGCTCTTCGCATCAGATGGCCAAAGTGTTGGAGTTTCAGCTTCAGCATCAGTCCTTCCAATGAATATTCCAGACTGATTTTCTTTAGGATGGACTGGTTGGATCTCCTTGCAGTTCAAGGGACTCTCAAGAGTCTTCTCCAGCACTACAGTTCAAAAAGTATCAATTCTTCTGTGCTCAGCTTTCTTTATAGTCCAACTCTCACATCCACACATGACTATTGGAAAAACCATAGCCTTGACTAGATGGATCTTCGTTGACAAAGTGATGTCTCTGCTTTTAATATGCTGTCTAGGTGGGTCATAACTTTCCTTCCAAGAAGCAAGCCTCTTTTAATTTCATGGCTACAGTCACTATCTGCAGTGATTTTGGAGTCCCACAAAAAATACTGTTGTCACTGTTTCCACTGTTTCCCCATCTATTTCCCATGAAGTGATGAGACCAGGTGCCATGATCTTAGTTTTCTGAATGTTGAGCTTTAAGTCAATTTTTTCACTCTTGTCTTTCTCTTTCATCAAGAGGCTCTTTAGTTCTTCACTTTCTGCCATAAGGGAGGTTCCATCTGCATATCTGAGATTATTGACATCTCTCCTGGCAATCTTGATTCCAGCTTGTGCTTCTTCCAGCCCAGCGTTTCTCATGATGTACTCCACATATAAGTTAAAGAAGCAGGGTGACAATATACAGCCTTGACATACTCCTTTTCCTATTTGGAATCAATCTGTTTTTCCATGTCCAGTTCTAACTGCTGGTTCTTGACCTGCATACAGGTTTCTCAAGAGGCAAGTCATGTGGTCTGGTATTCACATCACTTTCAGAATTTTCCACAATTTCTGGTGATCCACACAATCAAAGGCTTTGGCATAGTCAATAAAGCAGAAATAGACGTTTTTCTATTGATGATCCAGCCAATGTCGGCAATTTGATCTCTGGTTCCTCTGCTTTTTCTAAAACCAGCTTGAACATCTGGAAGTTCTCAGTTCATGTATCGTTGAAGCCTGGCTTGGATAATTTTGAGCATTACTTTACTATTGTGTGAGATGAGTGCAACTGTACAGTAGTTTGAGCATTCTTTGGCATTGCCTTTCTTTAGGATTGGAATGAAAACTGACCTTTTTTAGTCCTGTGACCACTGCTGAGTTTTCCAAATTTGCTGGCATATTGAGTGCAGCACTTTGACAACATCATCTTTCAGGATTTGAGATGGCTCAACTGGAATTTCATTACCTCCACTAGCTTGGTCCGTAGTGATGCTTTCTAAGGCCCACTTGACCTCACTTTCCAGGATGTCTGGCTCTAGGTGAGTGAGCACACCATCGTGATTATCTTGGTCTTGAAGATCTTTTTGTACAGTTCTTCTGTGTATTCTTGCCAACTCTTCTTAATATCTTCTGCTTCTGTTTGGTCCATACCAGGAAAACAACAGAATGGGAAATGCTAGAGAGAATATTACTTAAAAGAAGATGGTAATCAGTGAATGGTGTATAAAGCCTAATCAATTATAAATGTATTACCCAGACAAGTATAGCTAATAATAAAACGAGGAGATGCAATGGGATTACAAAAATTACACAGTTGAAGATGGCGGAGCAATAGGACAGGGAGACCACTTTCTCCCCCACAAATTCATCAAAAGAACATTTGAACACTGAGTAAATTCCACAAAACAACTTCTGAATGCTGGTAGAGGACATCATGCACCCAGAAAACACTCCATTGTCTTCGAAAAGAGGTAGGAAAAAATATATAAAAGATAAAAAGAGAGACAAAAGAGGTAGAGATGGAGATCCATCCTGGGTTCAGGATTGGGAACATGTGTACACCCGTGGCGGATTCATGTTGATGTATGGCAAAATCAATACAGTATTGTAAAGTAAAATAAAAAAAATAATAAATAAAGCACAATCATCTTGGGGGGGGGAATAAAAGAGAGAGAGAGAGAAAGAAGTTTTGAAACACCAGGAAACACTCTCACTGGCAAGTCTTTGGCAAGCCTTGGAACCTCAGAGGGCAACATAACTGGGAGGAAAAATGAATAAATAATTAAAACCCACAGATTACATGCCCAACGGTAACTCCCAGCAGAAAAGCAGTGCAGACACCTGCATCTGCCACTAGCAAGCGTGGGCTGGGCAGGGAGGTGCAGGCTGCATTGCTTAGGGTAAGGACCAGGGCCTGAATGCCCAAAGGGCAATATGAGGCAACTAACTTGAGATAGCAAGCCAGACTATGGGATAGCTACCCCATGAAAAGCCCTAACCTAAGACACTGTCAGGCCCGCTAACAGAACAGAACAGGCCCATTGACCAAAACTAGCTGGCTGTGGACCAGCCCGTGCCCCACCAGAGACAGGGAGGCGAGGGCATCCAGAGCTGGAATGGGGCAATTGCGGCCCCAGAGAGCATCATCTACCAAACTACAAGTAGGCTTCATTGCTAACCAACTTCTTGGTATACTGGACAGTCGACATCTGCCTGAGAAGGTGCACCAGTTGTACATCCAGAAAACCAAGCGGCAGAGATGGGGGAAGCGATAAGTCGCAGCGACCGCACTTGCCAAACATCTGGTCACCTGAGCTGCCATGACCTGGGAAGAGCACAAAACGCAGGCCCAACCAAATCTGTGCCTCTGAGGACTACCTGAGTACCTGAACATTAGCAGCTTAGACCTGGGAAGTGCATACAAACCCAAGGCTGGCCTTAGCCCATTCCCAGCAGAGCAACTTAGAGCCTAAGCAGTGTAAACAGGGAAGCACACACACCGTGAGTAGGGGCAAACCCAGTGTGGCGGGGACACAGCAAGCACACATCCATGTTATTTGTTTGCAGCGTCCCTCCATCCCCACAGCACGACTGAACAAGTGAGCCTAAAAAAGTGTCCACCACCGCCCCCTTATGTCAGGGTGGAAATTAGACACTGAAGAGACCAGCAAACAGAAGAAACTAAAACAAACAGAGGGAACTGCCTTGGAAGTGACAGTTGCAATAGATTAAACCCTGTAGTTATCACCAACAACATATGAAGGGGCCTATAGATCTTGAGAAGTACAAGCCAGATCAAGGAACTATCTGAAAATGAAATGACCCCACACTGTCCACAACACCAGAGAAAGTCCTAGATATATATTTTACCATTATCATTCTTTAAATTAAAAAAAATTAACTTTAAGTCCTCTATTACTCCTTTAATTTTCATTTTTATAACATACTATTACTTTGCAAAAAAAAAAAAGACCCCATTTTTTAAAGCAAACTTCAGTCGTGTCCAACTCTTTGTGACCCCATGGACTGTAGCCTACCAGGCTCCCCCATCCATGGGATTTTCCAGGCAAGAGCACTGGAGTGGGGTGCCATTTCCTTCACCAGGGGATCTTTCTGACCCAGGGATCGAACCCAGGTCTCCTGTATTGCAAGCAGATGCTTTGCCCTCTAAGCCACCAGGGAAGCCCTAACTTCATATATATATATATATATATATATATATATATATGTTTTATAATTTTTGTGCCTTTTTTTTCCTTTAATATTCTATTTTTGAGAATCCAACCTCTACTCTAGATTTTTAATCTTTGCTTTTTGGTATTTGCTATCAATTTTGTACCTTTAAGAACCCAATCTGCAGGACCCATTTTTACTTTGGAGTGAGATTACTAGCTTGACTGTTCTCTCTCCCCTTGGACTCTCCTTTTTCTCCACCAGGTCACGTCTATCTCCTCCCTCCCTCTTTTCTTCTCTACTTAACTCTGTGAATCTCTTTGTGTGTTCCAAACTGTGGAGAACACTTAGGGAACTGATTACTGGCTGGATCTGTCTCTCTCCTTTTGATTCGCCCCTTTATCCTCCTGGTCACCTCTGTCTCCTTCCTCCCTCTTTTCTTTACTGTATAACTATGTGCACATCTCTGAGCAGTCCAGACTGTGGAGAGCATATAGGGAACTGATTATGGGCTAGACAGCTCTCACCCCTTTTTATTCCCCCTCCTCTCCCCCTGGTCACCTCTCTCTCCCTTCTCCCTCTTCATTCTCCATGTAACTCTGTGAACCTCTCTGGGTGTCCCTCACTGTGGAGAAACTTTTCATCTTTAACCTAGATGTTTTATCATTGGTGCTGTATAGATGGAGAAGTCTTGAGGCTACTGTAAGAATAAGACTGAAAACCAGAGGCAGGAGGCTTAAGTCCAAACCCTGAGAACACCAGAGAACTCCTGACTCCAGGGAACATTAATTGATAGGAGTTCATGAAACATCTCCATACCTACACTGAAACCAAGCACCACCCAAGGGTCAACAAGTTCCAGAGCAAGACACACCACACAAATTCTCCAACAACATAGGAACATAGCCCTGAGCTTCAATATACAGGCAGCCCTAAGTCACTCCAAACCCATTGACATCTCATAGCTCATTGCAGGACACTTCATTGCACTCCAGAGAGAAAAAATTCCAGCTCCACCCACCAGAACACTGACACAAGATTTCCTAACCAGGAAACCTTGACAAGCCACCCATCCAACCTCTCCCACAGCAAGGAAACTCCACAATAAAGAGAACTCCACAAACTGTCAGAATATGGAAAGGCCACCCCAAACACAGCAATATTAACAATATGAAGAGGCAAAGAAATACCCAGAAGGTAAAGAAACAGGATAAATACTCACCAAGTGAAACAAAAGAGGAAGAGATACAGAATATACCTAATAAAGAATTCCAAATAATGATAGCAAAAATGATCCAAAAATCTTGAAAACAAATGGAGTTACAGATAAATAGCCTAGAGACAAGGATTGAGAAGATGCAAGAAAGGTTTAACAAGGACATAGAAGAAATAAAAAAGTCAGTATATAATGAATAATGCAATAAATGAGATCAAAAACACTCTGGAGGGACCAACAGTAGAATAACGGAAGCAGAAGATAGGATAAGTGAGTTAGAAGATAGAATGGTGGAAATAAATGAAACAGAGAGGAAAAAAGAATAACGAATTAAAAGAAATGAGGACAATCTCAGAGACCTCTGGGACAATGTTAAATGCCCCAACATTCAAAGCATAGGAGTCCCAGAAGAAGACAAAAAGAAAGACCATGAGAAAATACTTGAGGAGATAATAGTTGAAAACTTCCCTAAAATGGGGAAGGAAATAATCACCCAAGTCCAAGAAACCCAGAGAGTCCCAAACAAGATAAACCCACAGCAAAACACCCCAAGGCACAAATTAATCAAATTAACAAAGATCAAGCACAAAGAACAAATATTAAAAGCAGCAAGGGAAAGACAACAAATAATATACAAGGGGATTCCCATAAGGATAACTGCAGATCTTTCAATAGAAACTCTTCAGGCCAGAGGGAATGGCAGGACATACTTAAAGGTATGAAAGAAAATAACCTACAGCCCAAATTACTGTACCCAGCAAGGATCTCATTCAAATATGAAGGAGAAATCAAAAGCTTTACAGACAAGCAAAAGCTGAGAAAATTCAGCACTATCAAACCAAGTCTCCAACAAATACTAAACAATCTTCTCTAGACAGGAAAGACAGAAAGGGTGCATAAACTCAAACCCAAAACAATAAAGTAAATGGCAATGGGATCATACTTATCAATAATTACCTTAAATGTAACTGGATTGAATGCCCCAACCAAAAAACAAAGGCTAGCTGAATGGATGAAAAAACAAGACCCCTATATATGTAGTCTACAAGACTGCCCTCAAAATAAGGGATACACAGACTGAAAGTGAAGGGCTGGAAAAAGATATTCCACTCAAATAAAGACCAAAAGAAAGCAGGTATACTAATACTCTTATCAGATAAAATAGACTTTAAAACAAAGGCTGTGAAAAGAGACAAAGAAGGACACTACATAATGATTAAAGGATCAATCCAAGAAGATATAACAATTATAAATATATATGCACCCAGCATAGGACCACCACAATATGTAAGACAAATGCTAACAAGAATGAAAGGGGAAATTAACAATAACACAATAATAGTGGGAGACTTTAACACCCCACTCACACCTATGGATAGATCAACTAAACAGAAAATTAACAAGGAAACACAAATTTTAAACAATACAATAGACCAATTAGGCCTAATTGATATCTATAGGACATTTCATCCTAAAACAATGAATTTCACCTTTTTTTCAAGTGCACACAGAACCTTCTCCAGGATAGACCACATCCTGGGCCGTAAATCCAGCCTTGGTAAATTCAAAAAAATTGAAATCATTCCAAGCATCTTTTCTGACCACAGTGAAGTAAGATTAGATCTCAATTACAAGAGAAAAGTTATTGAAAATACCAACATATGGAGGATGAACAACATGCTGCTGAATAATCAACAAATCACAGGAGAAATCAAAAAAGAAATAAAAATATGCATAGAAATGAATGAAAATGAAAACACAAGCCAAAACCTGTGTAAAAGCAGTAAACACAAGCTGGAATCAAGATTGCCAGGAGAAATATCAATAACATCGGATATGCAGATGACACCACCCTTATGGCAGAAAGTGAAGAGAAACTAAAAAGCCTCGATGAAAGTAAAAGAAAGAGGAGAGTGAAAAAGTTGGCTTAAAGCTCAACATTCAGAAAACGAAGATCATGACATCTTGTTCCATCACTTCATGGGAAATAGATGGGGAAACAGTGGAAACAGTGTCAAACTGTTTTTGGAGGGCTCCAAAATCACTGCAGATGGTGATTGCAGCCATGAAATTAAAAGACGTTTACTCCTTGGAAGAAAAGTTATGATCAACCTAGATAGCATATTCAAAAGCAGAGATATTTGCCGACTAAGGTGCATCTAGTCATTTATGGATGTGAGAGCTGGACTGTGAAGAAGGCTGAGAGCCAAAGAATTGATGCTTTTGAACTGTGGTGTTGGAGAAGACTCTTGAGAGTCCCTTGGACTGCAAGGAGATCCAGCCAGTCCATTCTGAAGGAGATCAGGCCTGGGATTTCTTTGGAGGGAATGATGCTGAAGCTGAAACTCCAGTACTTTGGCCACCTCATGCGAAGAGTTGACTCACTGGAAAAGACTCTGGGAGGGATTGGGGGCAGGAGGAGAAGGGGACGACAGAGGATGAGATGGCTGGATGGCATCATGGACTCTATGGACGTGAGTCTGAGTGAACTCTGGGAGTTGGTGATGGACAGGGAGGCCTGGCGTACTGTGATTCATGGGGTCACAAAGAGTCGGACACAGCTGAGCGACTGAACTGAACTGAAGTGGAAGGTTAATAGCAATACATGCATACCTCAAGAAACAAGCAAAAATTCAAATAAATAACCTAACTCTACACCTAAAGCTACTAAAAAAGGAAGAAATGAAGAACCCCAGGGTTAGTAGAAGGGAAGAAATCTTAAAAATTTGGGCAGAAATAAATGCAAAAGAAACAAAAGAGACCATAGCAAAAATCAACAAAGCCAAAAGCTGATTCTTTGAAAGGATAAATAAAATTGACAAACCATTAGCCAGACACATGAAGAAACAAAGGGAGAAAAATCAAATAATAAAATTAGAAATGAAAATGGAGAAATCACAACAGACAACACAAAAATAAAAAGGATCATAAGAGAATACTATCAGCAACTATATGCCAATAAAATGGACAACTTGGAAGAAATGGACAAATTCTTAGAAAAGTACAACTTTCCAAAACTGAACAAGGAAGAAATAGAAAATCTTAACAGACCCATCACAAGTACAGAAATATTGAAACTGTAATCAGAAGTCTTCCAGCAAACAAAAGCCCAGGTCCAGATGGCTTCACAGCTGACTTCTACCAAAAATTTAGAGAAGAGCTAACAAATATCCTACTTAAACTCTTCCAGAAAATTGCAGAGGAAGGTAAACTTCCAAACTCATTCTATGAGGCCACCATCACCCTAATACCAAAACCTGACAAAAATGCCACAAAAAAAGAAAGAAAGAAAGAAAGAAAACTAGAGGCCAGTATCACTGATGAACATAGGTGCAAAAATCCTTAATAAAATTCTAGCAATCAGAATCCAAAAACACATTAAAAAGATCATACACCATGACCAAGTGGGCTTTATCCCAGGGATGCAAGGAGTCTTCAATATCCACGAATCAATCAATGTAGAACACCACGTTAACAAATTGGAAAATAAAAGACATATGATTATCTCAGTAAATGCAGAGAAAGCCTTTGACAAAATTCAACATCCATTTATAATAAAAACTCTCCAGAAAGCAGGAATAGAAGGAACCTACCTCAACATAATAAAAGCTATATATGACAAACCCACAGCAAACATTATCTTCAATGGTGAAAAATTGAAAGCATTTCCCCTAAAGTCAGGAACAAGACAATGGTGCCCACTCTCACCACTACTATTCAACATAGTTTTAGAAGTTTTGACCACAGCAATCAAAGTAGAAAAAGAAATAAATGGAATTCAAATTGGAAAAGAAGTAAAACTCATTGTTTGGAGATGACATGATCCTCTACATAGAAAACCCTAAAGACACCACCAGAAAATTACTAGAGATAATCAATGAATATATAAAATTTGTAGGATATAAAATAAATGCTCAGAAATCCCTTGCATTCCTATACACCAATAATGAGAAAATAGAAAGAGAAATTGAAATAGAAAGGAAACAATTCCATTCACCATGGCAACGAAAAGAAAAAAGATTTAGGAATATATCTACCTAAAGAAACAAAAGACCTATATATAAAAAACTATAAAACACTTGTGAAAGAAATCAAAGAGGACACTAATAGATGGAGAAATATACCATGTTCATGGATCAGAAGAATCAATATAGTGAAAATGAATAAACTACCAAAAGCAATCTATAGAGTCAATGCAATCCCTATCAAGCTACCAACGGTATTTTTCAGAGAGCTAGAACAAATAATTTCATAATTTGTATGGAAATACAAAAACCTCGAATAGCCAAAGCGATCTTGAGAAAGAAGAATGGAACTGGAAGAATCAACCTGCCTGACTTCAGGCTCTACTATAAAGCAACAGTCATTAAGACAGCATGGTATTGGCACAAAGACAGAAATATAGATCAATGGGACAAAATAGAAAGCCCAGAGATAAATCCTCGCACCTATGGACACCTTATCTTTGACAAAGGAGGCAAGAATATACAAAGGATTAAAGAAAATCTCTTTAACAAGTGGTGCTGGCAAAACTGGTCAACCACTTGTAAAAGAATGAAACTAGCATGAAATGGCAACCTACTCCAGTACTCTTGCCTGGAAAATCCCATGGAGGGAGGAGGCTGGTAAGCTACAGTCCATGGGGTCACAAAGAGTCAGACACGACTGAGTGACTTCACTTCACTTCACTTCACAACACTTTCTAACATCATACACAGAAATAAACTCAAAATGGATTAAGGATCTAAATGTAAGATCAGAAACTATAAAATTCTAGAGGAAAACATAAGCAAAATACTCTCTGACATAAATCACAGCAGGATCCTCTATGATGCACCTCTCAGAATATTGAAAATAAAAGCAAAAATAAACAAATTGGACTTAATTAAAATTAAAAGCTTCTGCACAACAAAGGAAACTATAAGCAAGGTGAAAAGACAGCCTTCAGAACGGGAGAAAATAATAGCAAATGAAACAACTGACAAAGAATTAATCTCAAAAATATACAAGCAATTCCTGCAGCTCAATTCAGAAAAATAAACGACCCAATTAAAAAGTGAGCCAAAGAACTAAATAGACATTTCTCTGAAGAAGACATGCAGATGGCTAACGAACAGATGAAAAGATGCTCAACATCACTCATTATCAGAGAAATGCAAATCAAAACCACAATGAGGTACCATTTCACACCAGTCAGAATGGCTGTGATCCAAAAGTCTACAAGCAGTAAATGCTAGAGAGGGTGTGGAGGAAAGGGAACCCTCTTACACTGTTGGTGGGAATGCAAACTAGTACAGCTACTATGGAGAACAGTATGGAGATTCCTTAAAAAACTGGAAATAGAACTGCTATATGACCCAGCAATCCTACCTCTGGGCATACACACCGAGGAAACCAGAATTGAAAGAAGCAGGCGTACATCAATGTTCATGCAGCACTGTTTATAATAGCCAGGACATGGAAACAAACTACATGTCCATTAGCAGATGAATGGATAAGAAAGCCAGGGTACATACACACAATGGAGTATTACTCAGCCATTAAAAAGAATACATTTGAATCAGTTCTAAGGAGATGGATGAAACTGGAGTCTATTAAACAGAGTGAAGTAAGCCAGAAGGAAATACACCAATGCAGTATACTGATGCATATATATGGAATTCAGAAAGATGGTAATGATAACCCTGTATGTGAGACAATAAAAGAGACACAGATGTGTATAACAGTCTTTTGGACTCTGTGGGAGAGGGCAAGGGTGGGATGATTTTGGGAGAATGGCATTGAAACATGTATATTATCATATGTGAAACAAATCGCCAGTCCAGGTTCAATGCTTGATACAGGGTGCTTGGCGCTGGTGCACTGGGATGACCCAGAGGGATGGTATGGGGAGGGAGGTAGAAGGGAGGTTCAGGATGGTGAACACATGTACACCCGTGGCAGATTCATGTCAATATATGGCAAAACGAATACAATATTGTAAAGTAATTAACCTCCAATTAAAATAAATAAATTTATATTAAAAATAAATAAATAAAAATTACACAGTTAATTTAAAAGGTGATAGAATAAGAGGACCAAAATATAAAGTAATTTAAATAAGTAGACAAATAATGCAAAGTATGTCTTCTTAATAACTTAGGAGTTATTTACGTGAAATAGGAAGATCCTGAATAGTTTTCATCAGAGAGGTAATAAAATAGATTTTACTCCATCAAAAATAATACAGAAAGAAGAAACAAAGGGTTGGGGCGGGGAAGTATTTGGTAGCCGATTGAAAGCATAAAATGGCTTTGGTGGCTGCCCAAAGACTGGATTAAGGAGTCAATTTGAATTTTGGAGCTATATTAGCAGGCTACTGTGGTAATAAATAGATGTAAGTAAAATGTCTCCATTAACAACTCAGCTAACATAGTAAATGTAACAGGTCCTTGCTGTATCTGCACATTTTCTTTCAAAATTAAACAATAATTTGATTCAGACTATTCTCAAATTAATCAGTGCCTCAGGGTATTTTCAGACTCTATCCTATATATTTGAGCTTAGAACATTTATCTTCCACACAAATTGCAGTGAAAATTCCTTCCCTATCTGTTAGCTGTCTGAGGCCGAAAACCTTCTACCCTCAGTTAAAAAAAAAAAATCAGTTCCTTTGGTATATATAATATTTTAATTTTAATTAATGGAAAATATAAAGTGACAGATAAACTTTAGTAAAACCATTATCTCAGGTTGACTTTCAATATTCATTTCATTACACATTTAAATTTGATCACAGATTTCCTTTCAGACCATGGTGAAGTAACAAGGACTAGGTTTGGTCTCCTTCCTTAGACAAGACATATGAAAAAAAAATAAAATAAAAGTTTCAGACATTGGATAACAGACAACACAGAACAATGTCTGGGAAAGATGAAAAACGGTGATACCTACAATTTCTTGTTTATTGCTTTGAGAGAGTCCCTAGGCCACAAAACTGGGAAGGGTAATCCAAACAGAACCCTGATGTCTCACTAAACTGAGGACATTAAAGTGAGATTTTCAGATTTCCAGATAATCAGACATTACAGAGCAGATCTCTGTGAACTGTGAAGAGAGAGAACTGCATGGCGAAGTAAGAGCTGCACAGACAGCTGGCTCAGGAGAGCTACAGAGCATTCCTTCTGGACTTCAGTTGAGTATTGATCAGCACACAGCTATGAATATACATGTTCAAGCTAAGAGAGTATTGAGAGGATACACCAAAAAAAAAAGAAAAAAAAA
>SJYQ01000247.1:671247-702522 GCA_006410935.1 Redunca redunca | reverse complement strand
CATTTTGGACTTAATCTCTTCACTTTTTTTTTCTTTTTTTTTTACTTTTTAAAGAATTGACAGACACATTTATATTTTCCAAAAAGTTATTTCATAACTATGTATATATTGGGCATTATTCTAGGGACAAGATGAATAAAAAAATTCTTTGACCTCAAGTACCACACACTGTCTAATGGAAGAGAACAATTAAGAACAAATAGATAGATAACTCATTTCATTCTCTGTGAATCTTCTCATCTCACATAGACTAAAAAACAAAAATCTTAGCATAGCCTACAAAGACCCACATGGATTGCATCCCGATCCACATATGGGTAGACACTCACTCAAACATTTCAGTCAAATCCCTTCTGCTCCAGTCTCTATGACCTCTCTCTCTCTCTCTCGTTTTTTTCAATATCAATCAGAAGCACAGTTCTCTATCAGAGGTTTTATAGCTATTACTCCTTTGGCCTGGAACTCTTCAATTGCAAGCATCACTGGCCCCTTCATCACCTTCACGTTTCTGGAAATTACCAACATGTCAGTGTGTGTGTTTGTATGTTTTAATACCCTATTTAACATTGAAATCTATTATTTAGCTTGAGAATTCTAAAGTATTGCTTCGTGAATTATCTACATTGAATGAGCAAGTCTTTTAAATTCCTCTTCCTTTCTCTCTCTTATACTTATCTTTAAAAAGGATAACTCAAGACAAGTGTACATTTTTTGTTGCCTAAGCAACTAGAAGGTTGGAGTTTCTATGAACTAAAGTTGAAAAAGGACATTTGATACTCAAATATATTCAAAGACTTCAGTTCAGTTCAGTTGCTCAGTCGTGTCTGACTGTTTTCAACCTAATGGACTGCAGCACACTAGGCTTCCCTGTCCATCACCAACTCCTGGAAATTGCTCAAACTCATGTCCATTGAGTCAGTGATAACCATCCAACTATCTCATCCTCTGTTTTCCCCTTCTCCTCCTGCCTTCAATCTTTCCTAGCATCAGGGTCTTTTCTAATGAGTCTATTCTTGGAGCTTCACCTTCAACAACAGTCTTTCCAATGAATATTCAGGACTGATTTCCCTTATGACTGACTGGTTTGATCTCCTAACAGTCAAAGACTTAGGCCTGATCAAATATTTGTAAAACTTTAATGTGCAGTAGTGAAGAAAAATGCATCTATTTTTGATAGAAATCTTGTATTCTGATGACATTATGGGCTCAGGTATTAAAGTCACAGAAACTTGGATAGTGCTTCAAAATGTAGGGACTGTGTATTTTTTTAATGTTGACTTGTAAGAGTTCTTGTATAGTTTGGATATTAACACTTTATAAGATAAATAATTTGCAAATATCTTCTCCCTTTCAATTAGGTAGCCTTATCATTTTGTTGACTGTTTCCTTTGTTGGGAAAAAATGTTTTAGTTTGATGTGGTCTCATTTGTTTATATTTGCTTTTTTTTCCCTTGCCTGAGGAGACATATCCAAAAAAAGATATTACTATGGTAGATGTCAAAGAATGTACTGCCTATATTTTGTTCTAGAATGTAGGAGACAGGAAGAATAAAAGAAAAGCAGGCCCTAGCAAGGGCCACAAAATAAATTTATAATTATTGATAAACTGGAGGCTATAAGGCATGAGGCTCTTGGAACAAGTCCAGAGGGAACAGTTCATAGTCTTGAAAACAAGATATGATCCTGGGGTCGGAAAACAGGCCCCAGGCTGTTTCTCAACTGGAGTCTCAGTCACATTAAGTATCTAGTGGAAAATCCATAGATAAGAATATTAGTCTTAGTTACTGATTTGTTATTGATTACTGTTTCCTAATTACTCAGTGGTTAATGATCATTTTGTTCTTTGGTCCTGAAGGCCATATGAGTTATAGTTTTAACTCCCCACATATTCTTTCATTCACAGCTGAAAGTATAATAAACCTGGCTTGGATTCAGTTTCGGCACCTTTACCTTGGAGCGGTGTTGGTCCCCTGATCCTCGCTTTTCTCTGAATTCTTGTGTCTCATTTCTCATTCTCTCGCCATATTGTGCTTTCGGAAAACCTGCTTGTCGAGCTGATCACGACACTAGAAGTCATGATTTCGGGTCTTACATAGAAATATTTAATATATTCTGAATTTACTTTTGTGCATGTTGTGAGAGAGTAATATTTTCTTTATCATATTGTTTTCAATTATAGGTTTTTATAAGATATTGAATACAGTTCCTTGGGTTATACAGTAGGTCCCTGTTGTTTACTCATTTTATATATAGTAGTGTGTATCTGTTAATCCCAAATTCCCATATGTTGATCAAAAATTATAGGGTGGATTTTGAAAGGTTTTATTTAGACTATATGGGAACTAAATATGAAACTGATTTTTTTTTAATAAGTACAGTAATTAGAAGATCTGTGTTTGTCAATCAGGAGTATATTGATGACTCTTGATGTTAAAGTTTCACATGTGTGGTAGAGGAAGAGGCCAGACTGCAGTGGATTGAGAATGAAAAAAAAGAAAAGAACAATTAAAAGAATAGAAAGAAAAGTAGGGAAACGGGTTTAAGTTACCTGTCAAGAAGATTGTCTAAAAAAGGAAAGAGAGAAACAGAATATGGATGAGAGAAGACATCGGTTCAAAGGAGTTTTTGTTAGACTTCTTGTTTATTGTTTTGTCCTTTAAAAAATTAAGTTCTCAAAAGCATTTGCACTGGTTTATAAAATCAGGTGGAAATAAAGACATTCTTCAGTAACAGAAAGAAGAGATAATTACTGGTTTATCAATCTGTATCTATAAAATGAAGAGTTACACTTGAATAATGCAAAGAGATTCTATCAACAAGATTAAAAGGATGTTTTGGTACAACTTTCCTGACTTGTCAAGGGCCTATGTAGCCTGCCAGGCTCTTCTGTCCATGGAATTTCCCAGGCAAGAATATTAGATTGTGTTGCCATGCCTTCCTCCAAAGGATCTTCCTGACCCAGGAATTGGACCCTTCCTTCCTTCCGAGTCTCCTTCATTGCAGGCCAATTCTTTACCATTTGATCCACCAGGGAAGCCCATATTTGCAATTAGTACATAAATATTTTCTGTACTCTAGAATGTATCATATCCAGATGCCAAATTCACCTACCATGTCCCCATTTTAGGAACAGTAAATGAATACTGAGATCTCACATTTTTAACAGAAAATTTTAGACATTCTCAAATTTGAGAAGTGTTATTTAGACATTCTTAAATTATAAAAGATTCCATGAAAATATTTAGTAGGTAGACAGTTGAGCTAGTAAAAACCTAAATTTTGTTCTTTTAACCAGAATTTATTGTCATTGAAGACTTGGATTAATTATTAAATATTCTTCTTTTTCTAATCTACACCTTAATATAAATTTAAACATAAGTCTTATTTCAGTTAAGTTCAGTCACTCAGTCGTGTCCAACTCTTTGAGACCCCATAGACTGCAGCACACCAGGCTTCTCTGTCTTTCACCAACTCCTGGAGGTTGCTCAAACTCATGTCCATCCAGTCGGTGATGCCATCCAACCATCACATTCTCTGTCATCCCCTTCTCCTCCTGCCTTCAATCTTTCCTAGCATCAGGGTCTTTTCCAATGAGTCAGTTCTTCACAACAGGTGGCCAAAGTATTGGAGTTTCAGCTTTAGCATCCATCACTACAATGAATATTTAGGACTGATTTCCTTTAGGATGGCCCAGTTGGATCCCCTTGCAGTCCAAGAGACTCTCAAGCGTCTTCTCCAACACCACAGTTCAAGAGCATCAATTCTTCGGTGCTCAGCTTTCTTTATGGTCCAACTCTCACATTTATACATGACCATTGGAAAACCCAGAGCTTTGACCCAATGAAACTTTGTTGGCAAAGTAATGTTTCTGCCTGTTAATATTCTGTCTAGGTTTGTCATAGCTTTTCTTTCAAGGAGCAAGCATCTTTTAATTTCATGGCTGCTGTCACCATCTGCAGTGATTTTGGAGTCCCCAAAAATAAACTCTGTCACTCTTTCCACTGTTTCCCCATCCATTTGCCATGAAGTGATGGGACTGGATGCCATGATCTTACTTTTCTGAATGTTGAGTTTTAAGCTAGCTTTTTCACTCTCCTCTTTCACTTTCATCAAGAGGCTCTTTAGTTCCTCACTTTCTGCCATAAGTGTGGTGTCATCTGCATATCTGAAGTTATTGATATTTCTCCCAGAAATCTTGATTCCAGCTTTTGCTTCATCCAGCCCAGAGTTTCTCATGATGTACTCTGTATATAAGTTAAATAAGCAGGGTGACAATATATGGCCTTGACATACTCCTTTCCCAATTTGGAACCAGAATGTTGTTCCATGTCCTAGTAACCACCTTTATTTCCTTACTATTAATACATGTCACCTACTAGAATCACTAACTTGAGAATCAAATAAACAAGTAGGTGTTGCTACACTACATCCTGCAGCATCTACTAGTACTGAATAGTTGCACAGATAATAAGGCTTCTCACATTATATTACCTTCAATCACACATGGGAGACCCAAAGAAGTTACTGAGCAGAATTTCATCTTAATTACCAACTAAGCCCTGTGATTTCTACCAAAAATTATAATAATAATAAAGCTACTGAAGTGTTTTTGGTCTATTCCAGTTCAGTTTTTTTTCTCATTCATCACCAAAGAGGGGAAAAAGAATAATGTTAAAGAGAAAGGTGTCTGAGGAGCTATTTTACTCATGAATATTAGATAAATGGGAGATAGAATTTTAATTAAACTCTCTCTAGCCTCATCAGATTAACAGTGTTTAAAGCTGGCTTGTTTATTGGGAAGGTCTGTTTTAGCTTTTCTGGATTATCTCAATCATTTTCATTAGTGAAATCTTTAATCTGCTCTTCATTACAAATGAAAGGGTAGAAGTCCATATCTATTGGATCTGAGATATAATCTTGTGTTTAAGCTGCTTGGTGAATTATTTAGGAACAAGCATATTAGAAAGTTTAAAGACTCAGAGTCCTAGAATAATAATAGATTCATTCAGATTTGACAGTTTTAATAACATTTTGTGTATTATAGAATATAAGAGGAGAGTGAACATGTATCCTTGTGTGTGTTTATAAATATCTGGACATATTTTTTATACTGTCTTTCCAAGTTAAGAAATGTACACAGATTTTAGTAAATCATTATAAAGGATTACCTTGGCAGAATTAACTAAATTTGGGAAACATGCAGTATATTTTTAATTTTTATTTTTTTGGCTGATAGTTCAAACATTATGAGCTCTTTCATTTAATTTTCCCTCTAAGAAAATTATTTAGTCTGATGTCCATTAAGTGAAAAAAAAAAGTGGAAAGAAAGTGTTAGTCACTCAGCCGTATCCAACTCTGTGACCCTATGGATTTTAGTCTGCCAGGATCCTCTATCTTGGAATTCTCATACATGATTTTTCAAATCTTAAATTAAAATTCACTGTAGAATACACTCTGAATTGATTCATTTTATAATAAGTACTTGTTATATGATAAATTTTCAAATGTCTATGCATACTACTTAGAACAATTATTGTATGAGTTCATTGTTGAAGCTAGAAAGTTTTTCCTCAGAAGAATTAAATCTGAACAATTCTGAATTAAGTATGGAATCAAGAATCTAGAATTTGAGTTATTTTATTGTTTGCTTTCTTAGGTTTTGCCAGGTTTTGGCGAAGCCACTGACCTTCTCTAAGTTTATGATTCATCATTTTTAAATGAATACAAAGACCTGCTTTACTTTTAGGAGTGTTACAAGTAGTCAATAATTGAAAAAGAAAATGACTTTGAAGTATTAAAAAATAATGCTTTATAATAAATATACTGATATAATTTTTATAATTGTATTTAATATATTTTGAACAGCATATATTTTAACAGATACCTGACCAGGGAAAGTATTTTTATTTCAGTTTCTGGCAGGTGCCTGGTACATAAAAAAATGGTAAGATACTAACATAAATTTTTTATGTTAGTTATCATTTTTGCCTATTGATTCATAAATAAGTGACACATGAAAACACCAATATCTACAAGATGCTGAAAAATCTATCTGATTTAGTCTCAGTGGGTCTGATATTTTATGAAAGTCTAAGAGAGCTTTTAAAAAAGAAGCTATTTTTCCTATTTTCCCTCCTATCCCACGATACTTTTAGCAAGTATGTTCTCTTTTTCTCTCCTCTATTACCCTTTCTTTACTCTTCCACCAGCTATCTGTGCAGTTATGGGCAGATTAGTTCCTATTTTTGTGTCTCATTAACTCTACATGTGCAATAGGGATACTCATTTTATTTCATAGGGTTGTTTTGAGCAATAGGTAAATTAGCACTGGAAGTCAATTAGGACAGCACTTGACAAGAATGAGTTCTTAATCATTTTCAGATAGGTACTTGTAAATCCACCATCATATATTATTATTATTATTATTTTGCACCATCATACTAATTATGTGAAAAGAATCACTTTATTTCTCAGAGATATATGAGAAACTTCAAAAAACTCAATGCATGTCTCACTCTACCAACATGTTTTATTCTGTTTCCTTAGGCAGTCATCACATTTTTATGTACCTCACTATGTTTGCTGCTCATTTGCCAATAATAAATAATTCTGTGTCCTGAGCAGTACGATATCAGAATATTCATGTAGGAGATGGTTTATCCAAATTGAAATCTCCATTTCCCCTAGTTATTTTTCCTCTTGGTTCTTCATGTAGTTTTCAGCAAAGTAAATTCTGAAATCTTGCCCACAATTAGGATTTTAAATGAGATTATACACATAAATAATGTATTCATTCTAAATAAGCCCCCCCCCCAAAAAAAAAAAAATCCAGGGACATGTTTGTTCTCACTTTTTAAAAGAAACTTTCAGCAAGGAAAATTCTTAATGAACAATTTTCTACCTCAAATAAATTGAATCATGGGTTTACACATTTTTCTTTTAGTAAAGTGAAAGTGAAGTTGTTCAGTCCTATCCGATGCTTCTCCAAGCAAGAATACTGGAGTGAGTTACCATTTCCTTCTTCAGGAGATCTTCCCGACTCAAGGATTGAACCCATGTCTCCAGCATTGTAGGCAGATGCTTTACCGTCTGAGCCACTAGGGAAGTAGTAAGGGACCCATTAAAACACACACACACACACACACATTAACCGAAAATTCCAAAGTAAATAATGTTTGCTATTTGATCTGTTGAGAATTTTAAAGTCACAATTATATCAATCTTTATTTTTATAAATTATTCACTCTTTCTTACTTGTATAATTTATCATTTTAACATGATATAACAGAAGTGGTTATATCATGTTCTTTTAGCAATAAAAAATTATTTGGAGTTCATTAATATTTCCTCTTTCCTTTTCCTTCCTTTCTCTCTTCTTTCTTTTGTTTTCTTTTATTTCTTCATTTTTTTGTCACCTAATAATATCACTGATTCCATTTTTCCTATATTATAATGACCCAATCTACGGCTAAAGGCCTAACAAAGTTAGAAAGGATTTTCTCACTTTAATGACTCTTACAAGAATTTAGTTTATAATTTCCATAAGCCAGGAACATAATCACTCAATATGTAACTGTTGAGCGTGTCAAGGTGTAAAAACAGAAACCATTTCATTCTTAATAGACTTTATATCATGAGCTGTAAGAGACAACACTGCTGTTATCATTATCCCTTCTTGGAATTCCTTGAATTTTCCTGACCCAGCAACCGAGAACAAATTAACTTTTTTCCTTCCTGCAGTACCTTTTTCTGAGGAGATCTGCAGGTCCTTAAGTAGAACTAAGAACTAGACTTAAATGGTGAAAATTTTATATTTGCATCAGTCAGAATGGTGGAGGAACAGGGCTATAACTCCTAAAATTAGCTTAAAAACATATCTAAACATATCTGGTTATTCTAACCCTTCGTAAAAAGAGCAAGTCCCTGAGTAAAATTCTCCTTATCTCAGATGAATCAAAATGTACAGAAAATGCAAGAATGTTTTACAAGTCTCCTTACTTCTACAACCACTATTAATTAGTATCCTAGGTTTATTACCACTTTTTCAATTTTAACAATGTCTTATTTAGTTCATCATCTGACTCTACACTTTACCCTCATTATCAGACAGGACAGGCAAAGCAATATAGATACACAAATATCCAAATTCTTCCTAATGAATATAAGTCAAGTCAATGTGATTTTCATCAGTTTTGCAACTGTATAGCAAGTCCATTTAAGATTTCTTCAGCTGTCGTCTGCTTTGCTATATACACTTATCTGAAACTCATCTCTAGGATTTTTTTTTTTTTTTTTCAATTTACTATAGCTAAAAAAAACGTTTCTTTTTCTCTAATTGCAATTGATTTTATATGCTTTTTCGCATTATATTATTATGATCAGGAGATGAGGCAGGCTCCTTTCTTGTTCTTCAGTTGCTAAGCCGTGTCCTGCTCTTTGTGACCCCAGGAAGCCCTGCAGCATGCTAGGCTTCCTTGTTCTTCTCTGTCTCCCTGAATTTGCTCAAATTCATGTACATTGAGTCGGTGATGCTAGCTATCCAACCATCTTAATCTCTGTCCCTCTCTTCTCCTCCTGCTCTCAGTCTTGCCCAGCATCAGGTTTTTTTTCCAGTGAGTCGGCTCTTGTCAGATGGCCAAGTATTGGAGCTTCAGCTTCATCATCAGTCGTTCCAATGAATATTCAGCACTGATTTCCTTTAGGATTGACTGGTTAGATCTCCTTAGAGTCCAAGGGACTCTCAAGAGTCTTCTTTAACACTACAGTTCAAAGGCATCAATTTTTCAGTGCTCAGCTTTCTTTATGGTCCAACTCTCACATCCATAGATGACTAGTGGAAAAAGCTTAGCTTTGTCTACATGCACTTTGTCCATTTGTCTGCCAAGTGTTGTCTCTGCTTTTCAATATGCTGTCTAGGTTGGTCATAGTTTTTCTTCCAAGGACCAAACGTCCTTTAATTTCATGGCTGCAGTCACTATCTGCAGTGATTTTGGAGCCCAAGAAAATAAAGTCTGTCAGTGTTCCCACTTCCCCTTTCTATTTGCCATGAAGTGATGGGAGTGGATGCCATAATCTTGGTGAATGTTGAGTTTTAAGCAGCCTTTTCACTTTCCTCTTTCATCTTTACCAAGAAGGCTCCTAGAACATAGATAGTCAGGAGTAGTTCTTGATGTAATGACTGCTGGAATCTATAACTGTTTAACCCATAATGTGTTCTTGACTCAGCACACTAACTTTATGAGTTTCCTGAAAATATGCAGGAAAGTAAATGTTCTGTAGCCCTCATTTATTCTCATGTTCTATCTGACCTACAGACCTTTCCTAAATCTAATAATATGGCTCTATGGCTCTCTTTTTTTTTTTTTTTTCTGTTACTCACTACAATTTTTCCTGCAATGAAATAGATGTCCCATTATGATCTTTACTGCCTATAAGTGGATTGAAGTATGGTCGCTCAAATGACATCTGTCAGGAGATTGTGAGTGTGACTATTTATAAAAATGGCCTTTTAAGATGTAACTAAATTAAGGTACTTAATATCAGATCATCCTAGATTTAGGATGGACACTAAATCCAATGAGGAAAAAAAAAAAAAAGAAAGAAAAGAGAAAAAAAAGAAAAAGAGAAAAAAAAAATCCAATGAGAGATGTCCTTATAAGAGAGATGTAGACAGAGACTTGAGACACAAAGTCACAGGAGAGAAGGCCATGTGAAAACAGAAGTAGGGATTAGATTCATGCCACTAGATGCCGAGGAATATATGAAGATATCAGAAGCTAGAAGAGGCCAGGATGGACTTTTGAAGGGAGTATGGGTCTGACAATATCTTGATTCTAAACTGGCCTCCTCAAGACTGTAAAATAATAAATTTTTATTATTTTAAGCCACCAGACTTGTGGTAATATTACAGAGGCCTATGACACTGGTACACTGCTACTCCATATGAAGATTATTTGATTGATTATGATTTAATATATACATTAAAGATAAGAAAAATAGTGACCAAAATGCACACCATGATTCTTGGCAAAGAACTGCTTCTGAAATGACTTTTGTACATTTAATATTCAATTCTTTGGCAATTATAACTGTAAAAAATGTGTATTTACATATTTTGCACCATTTTATTGGAACATTTTATATGAATGGTAGACTGGAACAGAAAAATGCAATAAAGTCATAAAGGCTACAGGAAATTACAGTAGGCTGTTATAACTCATAGTATAAAACCTGATGAAAATGAAGTTGCAAAAATCTATACTCAATGATTTACTCAATAATTATGTATGGAGCAGCTATGTTCTTGGTTTATAGATCTTTATGATCAAATTCTTAAGACAGATGCAATGAGAAAGCCAATTCTAATTTTTGGAAAGAATCATGGCTCCTCAGAACATATATTGGTTTGTCAATATTTTATCAGTGACTTATATATGTGGAACAGAAATATCTATTTAAAAAGGTACATACTTTTATAATACAACAAAGCATCTCACCTTTATTGCAAACACAGACAAACATAAATTACCACTACACACCTACGCAAAAGAATACCCAATCATGTACCATTTCCTTTGAACATTCTCAAGTACATTTTCATGCTTGTCCTTGGTAGCCAAATACATTCTAAATAAACAAAATCCACTTTAGAAACATTGCAATTGATGACTCAAGACTTGGAGTTTTGTATTTATGCATGTATTTTATTGTTGTTCGTTGCTAAATCATGTCTGACTCTTTGTGATCCCATGGACTGCAGCACATCAGGCTTCCCTACACTTCACTATCTCCCACAGTTTCCTGAAATTTATGTCTATTGAATCGGTGATACTATGTAACCATCTCATCCTCTGCCACCCTCTTCTCCTTTTGCCTTCAATCTTTCCCAGCATCAGGGTGTTTCCAACGACTTGGCTCTTCGTATAAGGTGGCCAAAGTATTGGAGCTTCAGCTTCAGCATCGGTTCTTCAAATGAATATTCAGGACTGATTTCCTTTAGGATTTACTGGTTTGATCTCCTGTAGTCTAAGGGACTCTTAAGAATTTTCTCCAGCACCACAATTCGAAAGGACTGATTCTTCAGCACTCAGCCTTCTTTATGGTCCAACTCTCACTTTCATATATGACTTCTGGGAAAACCATAGCTTTGACTATGCGGACTTTGTCAGCAAAGTGTTGTCTTTGCTTTTTAATATGCTGTCTAGGTTTTTCATAGCTTTCCTTCCAAGGAGCAGTCATCTTCTAATTTCATGGCTGCAGTCATTGTAAGCAGTGACTATGCACGTACTGTGTGCTGTGCTCAGTCATGTCTGACTCTTTGCAAACCCATGGGCTGCAGTCTGCCAGGTTCCCCTCTCCATGGAATTTCCCAGGCAAGAATATTGGAGTGGGTTTGCATTTCCTCCTCCAGTGGATCTTCCCGACCCAGGGACTGAACCTGTATCCCAGCGTCTTCTACATTGGCAAGTAGATTCTTTACTACTGAGCCATGGTGGGGGAGGGAGATGAGCCTCTAATTATGCATGTATATCACTCATTTAAAATAATAGATCATTTAGGATTATAAATTGTATGCATCTTCTTGAATTCATTGGGAAATCTGTTGCCTCATGCTGCATTTGGGATTCAAGCAAGGTCTTTTAGTTTATTGTCCAAATGAGTGAAGAGCTTCTTTTACACATATAAAACAGGAGTGTTAGCCACTACCCTGTGTTTTGACTGTGAAATGTTAATCTGTTTGTTGTTGATAGAGATTACAGTAGGGAGAGCCAGGGTAGTTACAGTTAGGTCCTGACACCCTGGCACACAGCATGACTGGATATTGCAGAGCTTTAAATCTGCCTGTCAGGAGATAGGACACAAAGGTAACAACTGCCAGTTAAATAAAATTGCTTAGAGTAAATTGGACAAATTTTGTTAGCCTCTTGCCTAACCTGGCCCAGAGCCACATCAGCAAGGGCAATGATGTTAAATTTGGGATTGAACTTGTGGCTAAAGAAAACTAATTCAGCAGTTGCTTCCAGCAACTGTGTTAGGCTGATTAAAAGCAGCTCCATGGTCAACTCAAATTGTTTTATATATTGATGTTTTGTTGTCATCAAATGAGTTGTAGTTTCCTGGAGAAGAGGATAGAGGTTCAAATAGTGCTTCATCTGGGATGTGGAACAGAGTGCTAGGCACATAAAAATGCTCAATTATATGCTTGATTGGAATTGAGCTAAATTGATTCTTTAGTTCAAACAAGGTTTGTTCACTCAGACTTTCTCTTTAATTACAAAATTAGTGAAATAATATCCAATGTAAGCACATGTATATGTATATATACACACATATTTTCTTAATTCATAGTCATGTAACAATCTGGCATACTCTTGATCAGTTAAGCTGCCTAAATTCTTAAAAACATAAGCTATGACAGGAGATTCAGCTACGTTAATAATATTTTTTCTTAAGAATCTATTCTTATTGTTGTGATAAAATTCCTTCTGGCAAGAAGGAAACAGGACTAAAATGTACTTTTTCTTCTCTATTACTTTTACACCACATTTTAGAGATGTCAACTTATTCTCATGATTTTTGGAAAAAAAGCTTGACAAATTAGTCAGTTACTAATGAAAATGGTAGATATTCATACATTAACTTACTTCTACTCAGGAATTCTAAAATATATTATATTTATTATTTTTTAAATGAGTTACATGGGACAAGAAACAAAATTCATCTATCTTTTCCATCAGAATTAACCAAATGGGTTACCATTTAAGGTGGGCCTGACAACATAAGTAAAAGTACTTATGGTGAACTGGGTTCTTTTGAGGTCAGAGACATTCTTCTTGCTGGCTTTGAAGAGTCAAACTACCATATTTGAAATTGTCAATGGAGATGATCATCTTTGGGGTCACTGTGGGTGGCCTCTAGAATGGGAGAGCAGATTTTAACTAGGGGGTGAGAAGTGGGATCTCTTAGAGATATTACTGCAAGGAAATTAACTTTACCATCATTCTGCATGAATTTAGAAGCAGATTCTTCCCCAATCAAATCTACAGGTGAGAACCCAGTCCTGCCTTGCTAGTCCCTGATCAGAGGACCTAGCTAAGCTGTGCTCAGACTCCTGACTTCTAGAAAATTATTAAAGCTTTCAAGTCAAAAGTGAATTATTTAGATTTTGGTAGCAAACATCTTTATCCATAATTCAGAAATGTTTTATTCATTTAACAAATGTTTTATTCACTCTTCTAGGCAACTGAGATACATTAGTGATTATGGAGCATATATTTTGGATAGGTTAATATCTTTATAAAGAATATAAATGGTAAAACCATTATACATAAAGACAATAATCAATTTGTACAGTGTATTAAAATATATTAAGTGCCAGTCCTAAGAAAATGTCAAGTAGAAAAAAATCGGGACTATAGAAGGGTGCAAGAGTATTAAATACTAAGAAAAGTTCATTATACTAAGTATAAGTTACTTTGACTACATACTTGAAAGATGTTGGCTGAGGTTTTTCAGTAGAGGTAATAGTGTAGAGCAATGACCAAGTAAGTATTCTGTTTTGCATATTCAAGAAACAAGGCCAGTGTGGTTGGAAGAGTGTGAATTATGAGAGGGTTGTATGGATATCAGGAAAGAGGGCATTCAAAGTGTGAGAGACAGTGATTATTACAACAAAATATAGCCTTAGACAATGGAAGGTTAGTTGATGTTAATTGCTATGGGGAAAATAGTCTTTCTTTTTGTGGGAAGACCAGACATCTAGCTTTGGATACTGCTACAGAATAAATTGTGTACTCCTGAAAATTGTATGTTGAAGCCTTAATGCCCAATGTGAATGTATTTGTAGACAGCTTTTAAAAAGTAATTGAGGTTAAGTGAGGCTTACTAGTGGTGGTGGTGGTGTTTCCTAATCTTATAGGATTAGTGACTTTAAAGAAAAAGAATGATAAAGATATCTCTCCATGCTCATACACCCCAGAAAGATTATGTGGGGACACAGTGAGAACAGTGACATCTGAAAGCCAGGAGGCAAATCCTTACCAGACCTTGATCTGGGACTTCCAGCCTCCAGAACTGAGAAATAAATTTTTGTTGTTTAAACTACTCATTCAGTGGTATTTTGTTAAAACAGTCCAACTGGATTAGTACAAACATTTTACAGTTTAGATAATTATTAACTAAATGAATATGTTAAGTAAATCATTGTTTATGATAATCCTCTGCCATGCAACAAAATTATTTCAAACAAATCACCTGAGATGTATTCTTTTATCTTCTCCAGTGAATATCAGCACATCTTTATATTGGTGGCAGGCCAAAAATATTAATATTAAATGTAGGAGAGGCAGTACTTTTCAGTGCATTTGAATTTCCAAAGTGAGTTGTTTATGCAGTGTTCATTTGTCCATCTTTATAAGTAGAGAACACAAGAAAGAGAGGGACCTTGGCTGTAGTAAATCTTCCAAATAGCAGATTTTAATTGTCACACACAAAAAAAATGATGTTAACCTGGATAACATTTAAAGCTGAGTAACAGAATTGGTTAAATTCAAAAAATACATTTATTTATATTGCTATAATTTGCCTTGATAAAAGCTCAAATGAATAAACAGAGGAGCAAATGTAGAATCTTCAGAAGATTATAGGATAATGTCAATAATCCTCATGTTAAAAATAAAGATCTTGGGTAGTGGAGACACATATAGGGAACAAGAGAGAGTACAAATGTTTATGGAAAGATTCTTTCCAGTATTAATTCAGATAATCTTATCTTCAATTTCAGGTTTGACAGGTAATCTTATGACAATAACCTTATTGCTCCTCTGGTTCCTTTGGGTGTTTTGCTGGAAATAATTTTGTTAGAAGGCCCAGGGACTGAGCATAACTTTACTGAGTCTTAATCAGTAAGACAGGAGTATTTACAGACTTGGATGGAGTCATTAGCTGGATGCCAATCTCCAATGAGATTTTCTTCTGTTTTGTTTTTTGACCTATACAAACCTTTTCCTTTTTTCCCATCTTGTTTTTATTATGATATCATATGTCAAAATCTTATGAGAAAAACCTTATAGATATTTTTACATAAGTTGTTTCTAATGTTAAAGCTCAGAAGAGGTTACAGTATACACAGTGGCATAGATACTTATAAAATTATGGGATAGAAGAAAGGGAAGATTATATCATTACTGAAAGTTACAATCAAACAGGTTAAATCAGTCAAGTAAGACAAACTGAGACAACATAGGAATTTAAGGTTTTGTTTTCCTAAAAGTGCTGTCTAGGGAAATCATTCCTGTGTTGTGATAAGAGCTCCCTAGTTTTTGAAGGGTTGGCAAGACAGAGAACACCTGCAATGTAGGAGATCTCAACATTGCCAAATGTGCAGTTCTGAGACTTACATTCAAAGAAAATTTGAAATATGAGACAGATGAGAACTCAGAGTTAGACACAAATATGAATAACCATTAAAGGTTCCTCAGCATAAGGGCCAAAAAATGCAAACAGCTATGAACATTCAGTTTCCAGACCTTGAATTAGCAAAAAAATAAAAATGAATTAATCATACTCCATGGCTTGGAAACATAGCCTGTAACTATGGAAGATATGGAGCCATGGAAAACCTTTGTTTTGTTTGTTTGTTTGTTTAATAGCAAGTGTATTGAGACATATTTCAATTACAGTTTATCCATTTAAAGTATACAATTCAGTATATTCAATTCAATACACTCTTCAAATTGTATAATTATCACTGTTACCAGTCACTCCCTATTTCCTCCTAATAATCTTCAGTCCTCGGTAACTACTGACCTACATTCTGTCTCTGTACATGTAACCTATTCCGTACAATTCTTAAATATAAAATCATGCAATGCATGCTCTATTGTATCTAGATTTTTTCATTTATCATCATGTGTTCAAGGTTCATTAATGTTGTCAGTTCAGTTCAGTTGCTCAGTCGTGTCCAACTCTTTGCGATCCCATGAATCGCAGCACACTAGGCCTCCCTGCCCATCACCAACTCCTGGAGTTTACTCAAACTCATATCCATTGAGTCAGTGATGCCATCCAGCCAACTCATCCTCTGTCATCCCCTTTTCCTCCTGCTCCCAATCCCTCTAGCATCAGTGACTTTTCCAGTGAGTCAACTCTTCGCATGAGGTGGCCAAAGTACTGGAGCTTCAGCTTTAGCATCATTCCTTCCAAAGAACACCCAGGACTCATCTCCTTTAGAATGGACTGGTTGGATCTCCTTGCAGTCCAAGGGACTCTCAAGAGTCTTCTCCAATACCACAGTTCAAATGCATCAATTCTTCAGTGCTCAGACTTCTTCATAGTCCAACTCTCACATCCATACATGACCACAGGAAAAACCATAGCCTTGACTAGATGGACCTTTGTTGGCAAAGTGTCTCTGCTTTTGAATATGCTATCTAGGTTGGTCACAACTTTCCTTCCAAGGAGTAAGTGTCTTTTAATTTCATGGCTGCAATCACCATCTGCAGTGATTTTGGAGCCCCCCAAAATAAAGTCTGACACTGTTTCCACTGTTTCCCATCTATTTCCCATGAAGTGATGGGACCAGATGCTGTGATCTTCATTTTCTGAATGTTGAGCATTAAGCCAACATTTTCATTCTCCTCTTTCACTTTCATCAAGAGGCTCTTTAGTTCCTCTTCAGTTTCTGCCATAAGGGTGGTGTCATCTGCATATCTGAGATTATTGACATCTCTCCTGGCAATTTTGTTTCCAGCTTGTGCTTCTTCCAGTCCAGCGTTTCTCATGATGTAGTCTGCATAGAAGTTAAATAAGCAGGGTAACAATTTATAGCCTTGACATACTCCTTTTCCTATTTGGAACCAGTCTGTTTTTCCATGTCCAGTTCTAACTGATGCTTCCTGACCTGCATACAGGTTTCTCAAGAGGCAGGTCAGGTGGTCTGGTATTCCCATCTCTTTCAGAATTTTCCACAGTTTATTGTGATCCACACAGGCAAAGGCTTTTGCATAGTCAATAAAGCAGAAATAATTGTTTTTCTGGAACTCCCTTGCTTTTTCGATGATCCAGTGGATGTTGGCAATTTGATCTCTGGTTCCTCTGCCTTTTCTAAAACCAGCTTGAACATCAGGGAGTTCACGGCTCACATATTGCTGAAGCCTGGCTTGGAGAATTTTAACCATTAGTTTACTAGCATGTGAGATGAGTGTAATTGTGTGGTAGTTTGATCATCCTTTGGCATTGCCTTTCTTTGGAATTGGAATGAAAATTGACCTTTTCCAGTCCTGTGGCCACTGCTGAGTTTTCCATGTTTGCTGGCATACTGAGTTCATTCATGTTGTATCATGTATCAATTAGTTGTGTTATTTTTATTGTTGAGATTTCCAATGTATAGATATGTACAATTTGTTTATTTGTATGTTGATGGTCATGTGGGTTTTTCCCTACCTTTTGGCTATTATGAAAATACTGCTAAAAATAATCATGTATAATCTTTTGTATGGACATATATTTTTATTTCACTTGGGGTTATACCTACAAATGGAATTTCTGGGTCATTCATTTGTAGCTCAGCTGGTAAAGAATCCAACTTCAATGTTGGAGATTCCAGTTCAATTCCTGGCTGGGAAGATCCCCTGGAGAAGGGAATAGCTACCCCTCCAGTATTCTGGCCTGGAGAATTTCATGGACTGTATAGTCCATGAGGTTGTGAAGAGTTGGACTGTACTGAGTGACTTTCACTTTCATGCAATTTCTGTTTAACCTCTTGAAATAACTACCAAACTCCTTTCAAAAGGGGTTACATTATTTTACATTTTAGACAGCTGTCTGTAAGGGTTTCAGTTTCTCTACATCCTCCCCCAAACTGGTTATTATTTGTCATTTTGTTTATAGCTACTCCATTTCCATGAAATGGTATCTCATAGTTTCAATGTATACTTCCCTGATGATTAATAATATTGAGAATAATTTTGTAATTTTTTCTTAATAACCTTATTTATGTATTTATTCATTTGTGGCTGTGCTGGGTCCTCCTTGCTGTGCTGGAGCCTTCTCTAGCTGCAGAGAGCAGGGGCTACTCTCATTAGCTTCTCATTGTGGTGACTTCTCTTGTTGCAAAGCATGGGCTCTAGAGCACAGGGGTTTAGGTACCTTCTTTAGAGACATATTTGTTCAGCCTTATGATCATTTGAAAATTGGCTTATTTGTTAGTTTATTATTGAGTTTTAAGAATTTTAAAAATTTCTTTATATATCAGCTTCTTCCTCTTTTTTTTTTTAAGTAGTAAGTTCACAGTAAAATGAGAAGATAACACATTTTTTCACGAACCATTTGCTCCACAATCACACAGCTTCTTCCCCTATTATCAACATCCCCTACCAGAATGGCAAATTTGTTATGCTTGATGAACCTATGTTGACACATCGTTATCAACCAAAGTCTATAGTTTAGGCTCAGTCATGATATTGCATATTTTATGGATTTGGACAAATGTATAATACTTTCTTCAGGTGAGGTCCTTGCTGGATGATCCACATGTTAAAAAGAACACAGTAAAATCAAGAAATATATCATCTAACACAATGATTCATTTTAGCAATTCTTAACTTCTGAGGTTTAAACAAAATTTTGATGTTTAAATTATGCCAATCAATATATCAAAGTAAATCCTGAAGCAGTCTTCTTCCTTTTTCTTTAAAGAGTAGCAGTTATTAAAAAAAAAAAAATAGAAGTCTCGGTTTATCTTTTCTAAGAGCTGTATTTGCATATCTCTGTTTTGCTTAAAGCACTTGAATTTTTATTGAGATGGAAGTAAATGATAAATACCTAAATGTAAATGCCTAATCCTAAAAACCAAGGACCTGTGTACTATTTACATATCATCTTTCCAGAAAAAAAAAAGTAAATAATTCTGTAGTATATCATAAACTCTCTACTCAAGATATTGCATTTTAATTAAGTTAAGGAGCTTATTTTTGCTATATATTACCTGAAATAATCTTATAGGAGATCTTTCTTAAAATTAATGACAACTAAGGTTTTGTCCCCTAAATGTGTTTTTAGATGCATAGTATTTTAATAAAATTCATGAAAATTTTAAGACCTATGTTAGCAAAGCTCTTTTTGTGATCAGCAATAGTCAAGCAACATTACATAACTGGTTTCAATATTTTAAAAAGTGATGTATGAAATAAAAATGAAAATATTAGCTTTCATAAGACATTTAATTTTTATAGCCAAATATTCCTAAGTAAATCCAACACTTGCATAATATATAGCACTGCATTTTAATATCTATGTTACATTAAAAATAAAATTTTTGATATATTTATAAAGAACTAAAACTATTTTAGAGCTGCTTAGGTTTTCTGTTTGTAAATGTGCTATCTGGATGTAGAGCAAGAAAAACTAGCCTTTATGAAATCTATGGGTCTTCCTGTAAAGGTTTTGATCATCAAATCATGCAAATTGTTTCCTGATTTAGTTTATCAGCAATTTGTTTTAACTTTACATGTAATGACTAATAAGCAAATATTATTGAATACTTTGGTAATAGTGATAGCTGGAGATATATAAAAAGTCATGTTCCATAGTCATAAATTGCTTATAATCTAGTGAAAAGTATTGAGACTGCTAGTAAAATATTAAAGTTCAATAAAAATTAAAGGGAAGAATGTTTTACTTGTTCACATTAGTGGAAAGGTATCCAATCTGAGAGGTCTGTGAAAACTTTCCTATGAGATGATAACAGAATTGAGACTGAAGAATGTGGGGAGTTTCAATAATCAAAACAAATAATTGCACAGTGTAGAATTATATGATGAACATGCAAAAATCCTCATAACTCTGAAATATGAAGCAGAAGAATAATCAGTCTGACAAAGTGAATAGAGTTGAAGCTGTCAATACTGAGAAAGGGAAAGGACTGAAAGCAACAATCAAGAAATTTTGGAGACAAAAAGCAGGCCAATTTTAATATTGATGATTGGAAAAGGATAAACTTAATAAAGTTTGGAACTAGAATTAGTATTGGTCATGGAAAGAGAAGGCAGAGATTGAATGTGACAGGTGAAAGTACAGTGTCTGGTGTGAAACTAAGTTTTCTAACTTGGTCATATGATTAAACTATTCATCAACAAGGAAAAATTAGGAATAGAAGCATATCTGCTAAGCAAATGGAAAGTGCATTTTTGAGACCAGATGGGTAGTATTCATATGGGACAAAGAGGAAAATATATGCAACATATTGAATGTACAAAACTGATAGTCAAGAGAGAAATAATGGTTAGAGACATGATTTGGAACATTTAGTTATAAAACAGTGGCCCCCAAGTGGATATTCTTCATATATTGATTTTGCATCACAGCTAAGGAACACAGCACTTAAGGAACCCAACTCTTTTATAACAGGATAAAAACAAATCTGCTGACCATTTTCCTAAAGGAATACATTATCTTTGTCATATGACAGTAAGTTTCCAGTTACTTTACAAAAAAATACTCTTTTTTTTCAAAGTTGTTCATTATATCAACACTCTTAAAAAGGTAGCCATAATGAAAGGCATTTAGAACCTCTGCATCATAGAACTTGCAAAAATTTTAGAGATCCATGGAGAATTTTGGAATTTTCTTCTAATATGTAACAACCAGTTGCTCTCAATGTGGGAAATATGAATTTTGTTTGGAAATGAGTGAATTCCTTGAAGTTCCAAGTAAAATGAAGAAAAGCAAATAAAAACTTCTTGATAAAAGCTAGAAAACTAAATGTTGAGTTTGTTTGAGGAGAAAAGTTTAGATTGCCTCTTCAGGTGAGGAGCTCTGTTTCATGGCAATTGGTAATGGGAACAGAGAACTGGTAGTAGAGGGAAGAAGTTATGATAATCAACTACAGGGTTGAGACCAATTGTGAAAGCAAAGATTATGGCAGCTCTATGCATTTCATATAAATTAATTTCCCCACTTCCTTCCTACTACCTATGAGTAATTTCCCAATTTTAATTCCAAGTGGGTATAAGAGTTAATTAACATTAATGATAAGACAGCTGATAGAAGTTTGGGTTTTCTTTGTATGAGCATGTTTTTATCGAAGGAAAGATCGCATTCTGAATGGACAAAAGGAGTGTATTTTGCTTGTTATTCTTAATTTGCTTCATCCCTGCTGCTGCTGCTGCTAAGTCATTTCATCCCTACTCAATCTCTATTCCCCTTTATCCTGTTCTATACCCTAGAGGCTAACCTTCACAGAAGCATCACAAAAATTCCCTCTCTAGTAGGCTTTAAGCTGGATTCAGGGAATGAGAAACACTTTTTAAGATATCAAAAACAGGAGGAGTAAGAAGTCAGCATATCTGTTCCCCTTTCCTTTCCCGGTTTTATTTTGTGCCACTGGAAGTAGCTTTAACCCTCCATGTTTACAACTCCTGCAGTATGGTACCTCCTCCACTTAACTCTGGTCTGTTCTCCACTTAATTCTGGCCAGCAATGGTGACATGATTCCCTCCCCTAAGGCTCTAGGTGTGGCCATGTCTTTCCACTTTTATTAACCTCAGGGGTCTCAAAATTTGCTATTTGTTTCCCTACGTCTATACACACCTTACTAAAAGTTCCTCAGAAGTACATAGATAATTATCCCCTAATAGTTTCTTAAGTAACTGTTCTCAAAGCAGATCAATGCATCCTCATTATTTGAACCATTCCAGGTATATGCTGGATCTTGAATATAGGGTACAACTAAGGGTCACATCTGGCTAGGAGAAATACGCTCTCCATCTTGCTTGGAAAAAAAGTACAAAATAATGTGTGAAACAGTTGCTAGTTTTGTATATTTGTGAGCAATTAAATGAGGGAATTCACATTTGGTGGTTTCTAGTTTCTCAGTGACAAGAAGATCATCAGATAATAGTGAGTAGAATGAAAGAAAGAATAGTGGTTTTAATGAGTGAGAAGAACACATACAATATTTAGTTCAGAGACTGAAAAAAAGATGTCAGACTACTATAGGATCATGGTAGAATTTTCAGTCATAAATGAATGCCCAGGTGTAATTAAATCTATAAATCTTTGGATGGAGAGTTTTGTTGAATGTCTGGACAGGCCCAATCTAATTATATGAGTTCTTAAAAACAGAGAACCTTCCAATATATTGTTAGAGAGAGAGATGTGACTGAGAGAAAAGATGTGATATAAGAAGGATTGAGCCACTACAAGCTTTAAAAATGGAAGAAATACACCATGAATCATGGAATGAGGTAGCCTTTGGAACCTAGGAATGACCATCAATTTATAGTTAGAAAACTAGGATCATGATCCAAGAACTGCAAGAAACCAAGTTTGCCAGCAATTCAAATGAACAGAAGTGAATTCTCCCCTAGAACCTATGTAAAAGAAGATAACGTACTGCCTCCTCAGTTTTTAGCCCAGTGGAATTCATATCTGTTTTCTAACCTACAAACTATAAGGTAATAAATCTCATTGCTTTAAGCCACTAATTTTATAGAAATTTGTTATAGTTGTAACAGACAGCTAATCCTACTTCCTTCTGTGGCTTCCTCCATGGACTCATGAAGTACTTTTTCACTATTATGGCATTTGCAGAAAACTGCTTCTGTTCAGTAATTTTTTCAAAACAAAGAAAACACAATGATGATGTAATGTCTCTTGGATTGGCTTGTTTTTTCTTTAAATTCCATAATCTAGAATCTGATGAATTACCACAAATAGTTAATGGCTTATTAAAGACTCAGTGTGGCACAGCTGGGATATAAGACCTTGAAATAATGGAGTTAATAATATCTTACATGTGCATTATGTACTTTGAATCAGTCATGAAGATGCCTCACTTGTACACAAGTGAACAAGACTGGAAAGCAAGGAATGAATGTGAAAGTACTCCTCTACTACTAAAACTATTAACACCCTCACAAGTTTATTGTTGCTGTTTGTTTGTTTGTTTGCTATTCAATTCCTATCCTGGTAAGTTTTAATTCTTTTAGTTTGGAGGTATTAGATCCTAGTAGGGGGATTCTTTCATTAAATAATTCCATCAAATTTTGAAGTGAGATTGCCACCTGGCCATTTGGGAATCCTTATGTTGCCAAACCAACAGGAAAGAAAGGGACTACTCTACTGGTTAGAGTGACTGACCATAATTCCCAAAGGAAATTGAGGTACTTCCTAAAAAAACAAAGACAAGGATGACAATATCTGAAACTAAGGAAATTCTATGGACTTCTTTTTAGTTATTTCTTGTGCCCAATAATTACAATTAATTGAAAACGTGTTCCCATCCCAAATTCAGGATTATAAAGGATTTAAACCCTTCAAGAATGAAGGCTAGGTTGAGCCCAGCGAGATTCTGATAGAAGGCAAGGGAAACATGGAGTTGATAGTAGAATAAGACAGAAACAAAAACTGTAAAGTTTTCTCTTCTTTTTATGTGTACATATTTTTAAATCAGCCAATTTTTGACTTTTTTTTTCTTCCCCTTCTTGTATGAACAAGTTACTGGAGGTAAACCTTAAAATATTCATTGGGAATGTGGCTGCATTTGAAAAAGTCTGTGATGGTTAAGCAGTAGTGTCTCCACTTTTGGGGGGAAGAAATATGAGAACTTCTTTATCTGTATGAAGGATTATAGAATCTTTAGTAGAACTTAAATGGTTAGAAAGGTACATATGGCAACTTAACAGCCAATTCAGTGCTCTATGACAATTTTCAATTTATTTTATCACAGCTCCAAATGCACCACTTTGCTCTACTTGTTCAATGCTAGACTTTGTCAGTAGAAGGTGCTAGAAGGAAACTACATGACCAGAGTAAATGAATGAGCTTATGCCCATTTTCCTGTGGTGCAGTTGTCAGCAGAAGGGTATGCAGGAGACCAAGTGTTACTTAACCCAGCATGGACCTAATAAAAGTTTATGCCCTACTTGTCATCTCCAACAAGTTTCTTTGTGATATCAGTGGGTTTCTTTGTGATACTGTGTATCTTCTGTCCACACCATCTGGTAAGTTTGCTTATCACTTGAAGGTTGCATTTTCTTGGATCAGTCAGCCATGTCCTTGAGGTCTGAATCCCAGTTTTAGCAGGCTTTTCAGTTCTTAATTTCTTCCAAATTTACTTGTACTTAGCTCTTGAAGCAGTAGCCACTACATGCATTTGCAATTTATTCCTAGGAGTCTTCTTTTGTCCTTTTAAGAAAGTCACCTTTTATTGTTAATCATTCCCTGGTGGCTCAGAGGTTAAAGCATTTTCCTGCAATGCAGGAGACCTGGGTTTGATCCCTGGGTCAGGAAAATCCCCTGGAGAAGATAATGGCAACCCACTCCAGTATTCTTGCCTGGAAAATCCCATGAACGGAGGAGCCTGGTGGGCTACAGTTCATGGGGTCGCAAAGAGTCAGACACGACTGAGCAAGCGACTTAACTTATTCACTACATTAAATGAATAAGTTTTAATTACTAGTATAGTTTTGTCTTCTGGCTGATACACATGTGGATTGGCCAGAAAAAAAGATAGTAAGATATTCTAGAATAATTTATTAATAATTTTAAGTTATCTAATCAAGACTAAGNTTATTCAACATATCTTTATAACACCAATTAACTAGCAATGACATATGTTTAATTTTCTAACAAGTAGAAATCAAATAAACATTTTACTTTTATCATCATCATGATTACTATAAAGCAAATCTTTATGTGACAGAGATTGTAGGCTGTTCATAATGTCTTTCTTTCCTGGTCACCATGTAAATCTATATTTTTCAGTCTCCCTTGTCGTGTTACAGTTAATGAGAAGGGAGAAGTCACATCCACCACTGACTGGAATGGATACTAAAAGTTTCCTTTGTCAGCTCTTCCATCTTTTGACTGAGAAGGAGATTAACTCTAAGGCAATCATGGAAACCTTATATTGAAGATGATCAGTGAGTCTAGGTCCCGAGGGGTTGCATGGAGCCTCTCCCTACCCCCACCCCCTTTTTTCTTTTTTACAGAAAGTATCATTGTTCTAGGGCTTCTCACGTGGCACAGTGGTAAAGAATCTGCCTGCCAATGCAGGAGATGTAAGAGATGCGGTTTCATCCCTAGGTTGGGAAGATTCTCTGGAGAAGGAAATGGCAATCTGCTCCAGTATTCTTGCCTGTGAAATCCCATGGACAGAGGAGCCTGGCAGGCTACAATCCATGGGGTTGCAAAAGAGTCAGACATGACTTAGTGACTAAAACAACAAACAAAAACAATCATCTCTACTTACTACTAAACACGAGTACAACAATTTCTACTTACAACTAAACACACTAAAGTACAACTTCTTCATTTTGATACATCTCATTTTACATAAAATATCAGCATGAATTCTAGCTTACATGGCGCTCAGTGTGATCTGAATGTATCATATATTCATGCATATATCACTGACCCTCATTTATCAGGACAGACTTAGGTAGTTCCACTATATTTCAAACTTCTTTCCTCAGATTGAATTTTACTCATTCCTTTCTTATATGGATGTTGTTTTAGAACAACATTGCCTTCCAGAAATACTAGGATGCCCCAGGCACATCCTCTTCCCTGTGCCAAAACCTAGGACTTGCTACTCCTCGGGAGGCCCTGGGCTTCTATAGTGAGGAAAAGTGTAAAGACCTGAATTATTGGCACAGGAGACAACAGGCAAAAAAAGGCCATAGTTTGTATCATTGCAGATGCTACTGGATAAACACCTGACTCTCAGAGAATACATTACCATCAGGCAGATTTACTGATTCATATTTATCTCTATCAAATGGCCTATTTTAAGACCATTTTTTTTAGATGATATCAGTGTTCCAGGTACAGGAAGAATCCTTTAAGCTTTATATTATTGAGAATTAATCCATTTTACTAAACTAAGTTCCATTAAGACTCTCCCTTTACATATCATTTTTTTTTAAAGAAAAACAAGCACTTATATTTATGAATGATTTGGAATACACTAAAATGAAGAAAAACTGTTATGTTTTATATAACTACTGAGACCTAGAAAAGCAAACAATGATTTAACAGTCTGTATTTGAACTCAGTTCATCAGGTTCTGAATTCCCATCCTATTTCTAATGTGTGTTATTTCTTAAATTGTCCAATTCATATCAGAAGGGTGTTCCTTACTTGCAGAGGTATATTGATCTTCATTGACATGATGTTAACAATATCATATCTCCAAGACATGTCCTGTCTTCATGCCACTATTGCTGAGCATGCTAGATTTTCATCTATTTAATAATCAATGTCTTTGTCTTGAGTGTTTAGTTATTTTTCCCACCTATCTATCTGTTAGGTGTGACCATGTATGGATACTGCCAATGGAATATAAAGAATATGTTGTGCTTTCTCTCAGTCAGAGTTTTCAAGAAGCAGATATCACTCCTTCACACATTTTTTTCCCCTTGTATATGCTGAATACTGAACACAGCTAAAAGAATAATATCCTATCAAGACAAAAATATCCTTTGTTCCTTCATCACTACATAGAGGAGAACCAGTTGCTGACAAGGATGATCTGTTTAGGACTGTCATATGAGTGACACAGTATTTGAGATGTTATATAATTTTTAACGTATGTGTCATTCCTGCATGTATAGAACATTCTAATACAGTTTCCTACTTTTAATTCCATACTACTGGTCTAAGATTGTCCTTCCACCCACTTTATATAATTTTTATTGTATACTTCTTTGAAGATCTTTCTTTTTACTTTTCATTTGTTTTCTTGGCTTCCAGCTTCACTTCTCTATCATGTGACATACCCCATATCATCACATACAGCATGGGATTTCCATCATATAACCACAAAAATATTAATTATCCTTAACAATAATAGAAAAACTATTCCATTTAACTGCAACATATGCTAAAAGCAATCCAGGAGTTAGTTGTATCCAAATGTTCTGTAACTGTGATCACAGTTTCAACTTTCAGGTCAGAAAAAGAAGAGTACAAATCTGTGTCCCAGTGAGAACTTTCGTATAGCATTTATAAAAGTGCATGCTCCATTTCTTCATCAACATGATAATTCCCAGCTTCAGAAATTTCAGCTGTAGAACATTTATTCAAGCATAATTTTACTTGCCCAAACTTAATATATCACAACTAATGTGGTCACAATATTGTCTAAATGAATTAAAACCAATTTAAGCAGTTAGTTATGTAATTTTCATGTCTAAATCCACAAGCAAAATCATATGGATCAATTGCTTTTGAGTGCAAAAGTCTAAATTTCTCATAGGTGATATATTTTATATCTACTTTTCCCAATTTTGCATTACATGGTGACTGCACTCTGAGTCAACAGAAAAAAAGCAACATAAAGAAAGCTGTAGCATAAATTCTTTGGCAGTCCATTGGTTAGGACTTTGAGTTTCCACTTCAAGGAGCATGGGTTTGATCCCTGGTCAAGAAACTAAGATCCTGCAAGCCATGTGGATAAAGAAAAGTCTCTAGTGATCAAACTGTAACCCCTTTGAGTAGAGGCTGTGTTATTCTTCATCCATGGAAAGTCATAAAAACCTGATAAATTACAGATAAATTTGTTGATCCCCACGTAACAAGTAATGGGTAAAGACAAAGTTACTTTTCAAAATTTCTTAAATTTATGTTGGATTTCTACCAGAATTTTGGTTAATTTATTCTAAGTTGCACTGGACTATTAAACTGTTATAATTTGCCAAAGCTATGTACCACTCTTTCTTTCTTTTTCTTTTTTTCTTGTAGCCACAATTTGTCTAGCTCTTATAATTTCATTTAGTCACAATTTACTGGGTTATTCAAAAGTACAAAATTAATTTGGAAGCTTTTTCCTTCTTTGCATTAGTTCTTCAGAATCTGTGAATTCAAACTCATATATTAATAATTAAGTTATACTTTATTTATAAGATGCATATGTGTTTGCCTAAACAAGTAGTGTTAAATGACCCTTTATATGGTCATAGTACAGGGAAATGTTTCTTTGAAGAAGTCTTTTGCTTGTTAGATAATTTAACAGATGTTACTTATTCTCTAGAAATTTAATGTGAGAAGTCACTCCCCCTACAATGTTTTATAGTTTTCATTCTCTTTCTAGCTTTGAATTCTTCAGTTATGTATTTGCTTTTATGTAGGCTTATCTATCTTTGGAGCCAGAGTTCCTTCCTCCTTAATCTCTCTTTGGAGCCAGGGCTCTTTCCTCCTTAAATAAACAACACCCTTCAAAGAATCCGTGTGCAATGCAGGAGACCTGGGTTCAATCTTTTGTCAGGAACATCCCCTGGAAGGAAATGGTTCCCCACTCCAGTATTCTTGCCTGGGAAATCCCATGGACAGAGAAGGCTACTATCCATGGGGTCACAACGAGTCAGGCCAACTAACTAACATTATAACACTTTCACTTTCAGTATGTTTAATGAACACTCCCCAAATCTCAGCTTTTCTCTTCTGATCTTCTAGTAACCTCCAGTATTCTGAGTACTGGTTCCCAATTTCCCACACACATCATAATTCAAGAAGATTTTAAAATGTGTCTCTTTTCTTTCTTTTACACGTATTTGACACCTAAGTCTCCTAGCATACCAACTGCACCCATGCATCTGCAAACTGGGCTTGCATTTACACTTAGCACTCAAAATCACATGTTTCAAGTCTGCACATTTTTGAACTGCTGACTAGAACTTATGAATCTTATGTGTTATATTTTATCCCTGACTGTCCATAACATAGAATAATGGAATTGAACATTTGGTAAGGGCACATTCATTAGACTTTACTGGCTACTAGAATTCTTCAGTTCCTATATTCCTTATTTACATTGTGGGTGGTTGGTTATGGGGATGCAGAAGGACTCGATAGGTATCTGAAAAGGTTACTTTGTTAACCTGGGTTTATAATTCTATTAGATTTTCCAGTATGCTAGTCCACAAAATAAAATGTATATTTTCCTAAACCTGAAACATGTCTGTATTTAGAGTTTAATCCAGTTTTTCAAGAATATTATAAACAGTGTAAATTTATTTTGTGAAGTACTTTTTTCCTGTTAAAACCTTCTTTTTCCATCCCAAATAGCTATGGATAAATTGAACAGATTTTTTTTTGTTCCTTAAACAAACAGTTACATTGAAATCTCCAGTTCCCTTTAAAGATAAATGTTGGCACTATGGCTGCAGCTTTTCCTAATACCTTCAGGCAATAATATTATTTTAACTAAACATGGAGTTCAACATGCATATACCTGTATGCATTCATATAATAACCCTTGCTTTTGTCAACTTGGTGGTACCATTGTTGTTGTTCAGTCACTAAATTGTGTCCCACTGTTTGCAACCCGAAGTTCTGCAGCACACCAGGCTTCCCTGTTCTTCATGATCTACTGGAGTTGGCTCAAATTCATGTCCATTGAGTCAATGATGCTATCTAACCATCTCATCATTTGCCTCCCCCTTCAATTTCCTTCAGTCTTTCCCAGCATCAGGGGCTTTTCAAATGAGTCAATTCTTAACATCAGGTGTCCAAAATATTGGAGCTTCAGCCTCAACATCAATCCTTCCAATAAATATTCAAGCTTGATTTCCTTTAGTATTGACCAGTTTGATCTCCCTACTGTTCAAAGGACTCTCAAGAGTCTACTCCAGCACCATAATTGAAAAGCATCAATTCTTTGGTGCTCAGCTTTCTTTATGGTCCAACTTTTACATCCATATATGATTATGGAAAAATCCAAGTTTTGACTACATAGACCTTTGTCTGTCCATTTGTCTGCAAAGTGATGTCTCTGCTTTTTAATACACTGTCTAGGTTTGTCATAGCCTTCATTCCAAGGAGCAAGCATTTTAATTTCATGGCTGCAGTTACTGTCTTCAGTGATTTTGGAGTCCAAGAAAATAAAGTCTGGAACCGCTTCAACATTTTCCCCTTTTATTTGCCATGAAGTGATGCCATGATCTTAGTTTTTTGAAAGTTGAGTTTCAAGCCTATAATTCATTAAAGTATTTTTTACTTTATAAATAAATAAGCAAGTACTTATTCTGAAAATGACTATTAACTAAAAAAATAATAACAGTAAGTTTGGAGGATCTACGTGCACATATTTTGTATATATAATATCTAATTTTCACACAATTCTGAAAGGTAGGTGTTATCATGCATATTTTCTAGTTAAACTGATTCTCAAAGAGTTGATGTATTTAACTCTAATGACATGTCTAATGAATGATAGAAATGGGGTTGCAACCCATATTTATTGACTTCAAAGGTCATTTCCACCCCTCAACAATTTAACTCTTATTTTCAAAGAGGAAAACATGTAATCACAGTTGTCTATATATTATTTTTCCCCCTGTTATTAATGTACTCTCTGATTCATTCAGAGCTAAATATCAGCTGGTAGTTTCTAAGTTAACACATGCTAATACTCTGAAGTGTTTGGAAATGAGATGCTCTGAAACTTCACACTTTATCCCTGTATCATTTTCCTCCAAGTACAAGGTTATTCTGACATTTACTATCCATTTTACAAGAAAAGAATTTAAAGAGGCAATTTGCATATTTTCTGATTTACCTGAGAGTTAGAAGTTGTCTACTGTTAGTCATTTAGAAAGTAGGTATACCTATTTGAAATGACACTTTTTTCCTTCATAATATTTTCTGGTATACACTTCCTGACACTTCATTAAGGGTGAATTACCTTCTCATTACTCATTTCAGAGGATAAAGTAAAGAGGTATAATACAGGGCACATGCAGGTGTAGATCCAGGGAAGGCAAAGAATGTTATGCTCTAAAGAGAGTCCTTTTTGCCACTAGTGAGGAAAGTTATTCAAAGTTTTCATTTAACTTCATTGAGAAGCTTAATTTGAAATAGATATCTTATTACATATACATCACCATAATAATAATAATGTCCTCTGAAATAATTAGAAATATATAAATATTATAAAATTTCATTTATTAAACTCATAATGATTTAAATTTGAATAGTTAACTGGTGCAATTTAATGAGACAAGAATATGAGCTAATACTATCTTACCATGATTATCATAAGCTTTTCTGCAATTATCATCCACAAATAACCTCTTATAGTTTAAATAGGTATAATGTACAATATCCTTAACCATTGTGCTATCTCATAATTTGAAGCTTACAAACAGCAGACAGTAAAATTCATATCAAGTGCTAAAGAAAAAAAAAATCCAATTCTTTATAAAATCAAGAAGATATGCATGAAAATATTATATTTTTAAGTAACTTTGAAGAGGAATTCTATTATAGTCTCTG
>SJYQ01000247.1:645941-660344 GCA_006410935.1 Redunca redunca | reverse complement strand
TGTTGAATTCACAGTTTGTATTTCTCTGAGGTATTTATGTCATTTATTTAAACAATTAAGGAATTTTGATGTAGTTTTCAACAATATTGAAGATGAAAATTAAATGATTTGTAAAAAATTTGATATATCTCTAGAGTATAGGCCAAATTCTAATCAAGACTTATTGGAACATGCTCTACTAGGTACTTGAATTTATAGTAAATATAAAAATTTTAACAGAAAACTAAATGAAAATTTAGCACATTTTTACCAACTGGGTCTTCACTACAGATAATGTAGTCAAGAATTTAATTTCATAGGTTTTCATAGTTGATAACAGGGGCTGAATTTTTTTTTATCAGACTTGAACCCTTATTTTATTGTTGTTGTTTTCTGTCAAACCTCAACATTAATCAGCCATCGGTATACATATATCCCATCCCTTTTGAAGCTCCCTCCACTCTCCCTCCCCATCCCACCCCTCTAGGCTGATACAGAGCCCTTATTTGAGTTTCCTGAGCCATGCAGCAGATTCCCATTGGCTATCTATTTTACATATGGTAATGTAAGTTTCCATGTTACTCTTACCATACATTTCACCCTCTCCTTCCCTCTCACCATGTCCATAAGTCTGTTCTCTATGTCTTTTCCTTATTTTTTTAAAGTCATTGCTATAAGGCAAATTTTGTTTATAAGCTATATTAATTATTATAGTACCATTGAATTAAGGAGGTTTACACACACAAAAATGTAAAAATATGTTAATATATGTTGTTGTTCAGTCACTGTCTTGTCTGACTCTTTAACATATGTACTTAATTGTAAAGAATGGTATTTTAAGTTACTATTTAACAATATAGAAAATAAGTGGAAAATGTGACATGATTTTTTTTTTCTTTTGGTAGAGAAAGGATTCACAGAGTGATCCAAATTGAGATGGGATCAGTAAAGGTTAGGATTTGATTAAATGGAAATCAGAGTTGAAAAAAGAAGATAAAGAACAAGAGCAATCGTGTAAGCACAGAAGCAGGAAGAATGTAAGGTGACCTGTCACATGTATGTGTGTTATTCACAGATAATATTTGAGGATGGTGCTTAGCTATGCAAAATATTTGACTGATAAGAATCTATAATACTATCCATTTCTTCTTACTTCCCGTTTGATTTACCCTTGGGCTCAGCTGGTAAATCTTCCTGCAATGCAGGAGACCTGGGTTTGATCTCTGGGTTGGGAAGATTCCCTGGAGAAGGGAACTGGCTACCCACTCCAATATTCTGGTGTGGAGAATTCTATGGACTGTGTAGTTGCAGAGTTCGGATATGACTGAGTGTCTTTCAGTTTCATTTCACTTTCTATTGGCCACCTCTAAACGAAATCCTTCCAAATACAGATTAACTGTTTTCAGTAAAACAAGACTCATAAGAGTTTTTCCATAAAGAACCAGGCTGCTTGAAGAGGTAGTACTCCAACAAGTAATTTCCTTTTATAAGTAGGACAAATGTGCAAAGATCTACTACTGGAAAATCCATAGATTTGACTATATGGACCTTTATTTGCAAGGTTATGTCTTGGCTTTTTAATACACTATAAGTTTGTTATAGCTTTTCTTCCAAGGAGCAAGCATCTTTTAATTTCATGGCTGCAGTCATTGTCTGCAGTGATTTTGGAGCCCAAGAAAATAAAGTCTTCCACTGTTTCCACTTTTTCCCCATCTATTTGCCATGAAATAACAGGACCAGTGCCATGATCTTAGTGTTTTTAATGCTGAGTTTTAAGTCAGTTTTTTCACTCTTCTCTTTCACCTTCATCAACAGGCTTTTTAGTTCCTCTTTGCTTTCTGCCATTAGGGTGGTATCATCTACATATCTGAGGTTGTTAATATTTCTCCAAGCAATCTTGATTCCAGCTTGTGATTCATCTGGCCCAGCATTTTGCATGAAATATACTGAACATAAGTTAAATAAGCAGGGTGGCAATACACAGCCTTGTTATACTCCTTTCCCAATTTTGAACCAGTCCATTGTTCCATGTCTGGTTCTAACTGTTGCTTTTTGACTTGCATACAGTTTCTCAGGTGGTCTGGTACTCCCATCTCATTAAGAAATCTCCACAGTTTGTGGTGATCCACACAGTCAAAGGCTTTAGCATAATCAGTAAAGCAGAAATAGATGTTTTTCTTGAATTCATTTGCTTTTTCTATGATCCAATGGTTGTTGGCAAATTGATCTCTGGTTCCTCTGCCTTTTCTAAATCCAGCTTATACATCTTGAAGTTCTCAGCTCATACTTAGCATTGTAAAATTAATTTTAAAAATATCTGAATGTAGACATTATGTATATATGTGTGCATTGATTATCTACCTACTTACCTATCTATCCTGTCAGAAAAAGAGAGATTGGAATGAGTAAAGTTAGTGCTACTCTCTCCCTCCACTCTTGTTTTTTTACATGAGATCTTGGTTAACTAATCAAATTGGATTTGAAGCATACTCTTTTACCTCTGAGAGGAATAATTAAAGCTTATAACCAGTTCTTAAAAGGTTCTTCCAACAAGGTTAAACATTAGTTTCAGTATTACTAAAGGTCTAACAATCAGTTATGTTACGTAGAAGAAAATATGCCATTTTGTTTCTAATTACTTAACTAAAATGATGACTAGAAAATATCTATTCTCATAAAACAAAATATCTATGACAGAATTCAGTATCCTCAGATGACCATCAGTTTAAGAGTGTTTCGTGAAGTTAATAATTTCAATGGTAAAATTCTCTTCCACCTGACCAAATTCTTAGTGTTTTTATTTATCTATTCTCATATAAGGGAAATTGACTCAGCAAAATTATTCATAAATGTTAAATGAATTATTTTCCTGAATTATTAATAATAAAACATCAGAATAAATGTCATTTTTGTTTCTTAACCAAAACTAAAAGTGGATGGGGGGAAGAAAAAGGTAAACTTTCTTTCCGATGGCAAAATTGTTCCAAACTCTGTCAGATGTTATCTTCGTAATTGCTCTTTGGAGCTGAAACATAAAGGACAGAATTTTCCAGCTATTTACAGAAATTCAGCTGCTCTGGTTACACTATTTGGAATCAGTTTTAAAAGATGTAATTTCCATCAGGTTTGGTTCTTACTAGAAGATCTCCCTCTATTCTCAAATCTGATTGACTCTCGCCTTATAAAGGAAAGCTTTTAACCTTTCAGATCTCATCCTGGAGCCAAAGATCAACCACTACCAATAAAAGAGGATTCACAGGAGTACTTCCCCATAGAGATCCAGGCAGCTTCAAGAATAGCACTTCAAACAAGTAATTTACTTTTATAAACAGTATAAATAAAACAGAAATAGGAAGAAGTCCACAGACTTACAGCATTTCTTTTTTTTTTATAGCACTCTGGGTATTTTATTTTATTTTATACAGGAGGTTGGCAAGCTGTTACAGTTGCTTAACTATGGGAGGTCTCCAAGCTGTTCAGGTGTAATTCAGATAAGAAGTCAAGTGTTGCTCCCCATTGGAAGCTTTAAGACATAGCCTTAAGGTGGTACTTTGCTATCTGAGTAATTATAAATTGGTAGCTGTTTATGGGACATCTACTTTCAAAAGATTTGAATACTAATGATTTTTAATCAGTATCATAAGTTAATATTAACCAAAAACTTTGTGTATGTACTTACATCAGAACTTCCCATGTGAATTTCAACAATTAACTGAATGACTTCAATGAGCCTTTCATATGCTAACTGTTATGTAAATCTTCAAATGGGATAGTACATAGTGTCTCCTAAATCCATTAAGGAGAAACATTTTTTATAGAGCATCACTCAAGACTTACAATAATGTAATATAACTTTGAGGAGCACTGACCTCCATTATGTTATTTAAGAATTCATGCAACACAAATTCCTTCAAGTTAAAATGAAGAAAGAGGGAAAGAAAAATCCACTCACTTACCCCATTTCTGATATACTGTTGATAGTAGAGGTCCTATTAAAATCAGGATCCAAGTTTAACATTCTTCTCATAATATTTTGCCTTCAGGAAGATTTTACAGGTCCTAGTGATACTCTCTGCAGTGGAAGATGTAACTAAAATTTCTAATCATTACCAGATGCCCCAAACAAAAATGATTATTGATTTTGTATCTTTTCATTTTACTTTGAGTCTCATGTTATATAAAACCGTATGGCTAATTATGCTGTTATACTAGTACAGCCACGATGTAGTTAAGATTTAAATACAAACTGAAAACTTCAGTATAATAAACTGTTATTTCCAAAACCATGTATTTTTACCCAGGAAAAACTCACCAGTGGCCACAGGACTGGAAAAGGTCAGTTTTCATTCCAATCCCAAAGAAAGGCACTTCCAAAGAATGCTCAAACTACTGCACAATTGCACTCATATCACATGCTAGTAAAGTAATGCTCAAAATTCTCCAAGCCAGGCTTCAGCAATATGTGAACCGTGAAATCCTTGATGTTCAAGCTGGTTTTAGAAAAGGCAGAGGAACCAGAGATCAAATTGCCAACATCTGCTGGACCATGGAAAAAGCAAGAGAGTTCCAGAAAAACATCTATTTCTGCTTTATTAACTATGCCAAAGCCTTTGACTGTGTGGATCACAATAAACTGTGGAAAATTCTGAAAGAGATGGGAATACCAGACCACCTGACCTGCCTCTTGAGAAATCTGTATGCAGGCCAAGAAGCAACAGTTAGAACTGGACATGGAACAACAGAGTGGTTCCAAATAGAAAAAGGAATACATCAAGGCTGTATATTGTCACCCTGCTTATTTAACTTACATGCAGAGTACATCATGAGAAATGCTGGACTGGAAGAAACACAGGCTGGAATCAAGATTGCCGGAAGACATATCAGCCACCTCAGATATGCAGATGATACCACCCTAATGGCAGAAAGTGAAGAGGAACTAAAAAGCCTCTTGATGAAATTGAAAAAGGAGAGCGAGAAAGTTGGCTTAAAGCTCAACATTCAGAAAACGAAGATCATGGCATCTGGTCCTATCACTCCATGGGAAATAGATGGGGAAACAGTGGAAACAGTGTCAGACTTTATTTTTGGGGGCTTCAAAACCACTGCAGATGGTGATTGCAGCCATGAAATTAAAAGACGGTTACTCCTTGGAAGAAAAGTTATGACCAACCTAGATAGTATATTCAAAAGTAGAGACATTACTTTGCCGACTAAGGTCCGTCTACTCAAGGCTATTGTTTTTACTGTGGTCTTGTATGGATGTGAGAGTTGGACTGTGAAGAAAGCTGAGCGCCAAAGAGTTGATGCTTTGGAGCTGTGATGTTGGAGAAGACTCTTGAGGGTCCCTTGGACTGCAAGGAGATCCAACCAGTCCATTCTAAAGGAAATCAGTCCTGGGTGTTCTTTGGAAGGAATGATGCTAAAGCAGAAACTCCAGTACTTTGGCCACCTCATGCGAAGAGTTGACTCATTGGAAAAGACTCTGATGTTGGGAGGGATTGGGGGCAGGAGGAGAAGGGGACAACACAGGATGAGATGGGTGGTTGGCATCATGGACTCGGTGAACGTGAGTCTGAGTGAACTCGGGAATTGGTGATGGACAGGGAGGCCTGGCGTGCTGCAATTCATGGGGTCACAAAGAGTTGGACACGACTGAGCAACTGAACTGAATAGAGATTTCCAATAAATTAACTGAGCTTTGCAGTATAACTCTGAATAATCAGGATTTTTGTCAATACATAAATATCTTTTAAAATTGTATTAAAATTCAGTTTAACTAGTTTTTATATTCAGCACAAATTTCTTAAATATATGCTAACTGATAATGTGATAGAACCTGTCCACAGAGAGCTTTCACAGGATTGAATCCAACTGACCTTCCTGCTATTTTCTAGCAATCCAATATAAAACTAGAATTTTCAATGTATCCTCTAGATCAATTTACTAATATCAAATTGTATCTCAAAACAATTTTATCCTTTTTAACCTCTAGTAATTGCATTTCCTTCTATGAGGACTTCTACTAGAAGTATCAAGCCAAAACAGAATTTTGCAGTTTCAATATGCAATTAAATGAGAATTAAAAAGTCACATAGTTAGACTGGAAATCAACTTGTCACATGAAAAAAGTAGCTAATTCTTTTGCTTAAGTGAATTAACTTATACATTGTATTAGCATGTAGGATACACATTTATAAAATACTAGCAAATATAAAGAAGAGCTTGGTAAACTTAAGAAAATTTAGTGGTATATATGGCCTAAAATCCATCTAGTCAAGGCTATGTTTTTTCCAGTAGTCATGTATGGATGTGAGAGTTGGACTGTGAAGAAGGCTGAGCGCTGAAGAATTGATGTTTTTAAACTGTGGTGCTGGAGAAGACTCTTGAGAGTCCCTTGGACTGCAAGGAGATCCAACCAGTCCATTCGGAAGGAGATCAGGCCTGGGATTTTTTGGAAGGAATGATGCTAAAGCTGAAACTCCAAAAGTTTGGCCACCTCATGTGAAGAGTTGACTCACTGGAAAAGACTTTGATTCTGGGAGGGACTGGGGCAGGAAGAGAAGGGGACGATAGAGGATGAGATGGCTGGATGGCATCACTGACTCGATGGACATGAATCTGAGTGAACTCCGGGAGTTGGTGATGGACAGGGAGGCCTGGCTTGCTGCGCTTCATGGGGTCACAAAGAGTCGGACACGACTGAGCCACTGAACTGAACTGAACTGAACTGAACTGAACTGATGGCCTAGATAGCAGACTTCAGTTTTGAACACCAGGTCACATTTAAACTGACTTTAACAAACTTCCTTGAGAAATGATTTAAATTAGTTCTTTATGACCTAATACATGATTAAATTTTGTCATAATTTGATAAACCTTTAATTTCCTCTGCAGAAACATTAACTGAAAATATCACTGCACCTGGATAGTTATTCTTTTTTAAAGTCAAGAAAAGAGCTTATAACATTTAAAGCTTTCAACTCATAACAGCAAATTTGTATTGACATGCCTATAATTTTATGGTGAATCTAGAAACAGAATACAGTTTCTTCATCTTTAATAAATAATTTATTTTTGCTTGTTTCAAAATGATCAAACTTNTTGTCTTTATGAAGATGAAATTACATGTCTAAATTCTGTCAGTAAGATTAAAATCCTGGATGGCATCACTAAGTCAGTGGGCATGTTTGAACAGAGTCTGGGAGACAGTGAAAGACAGGGAAGCCTGGCGTGCTGCAGTCCATGGAGTCACAAAGAGTCAGACACAATTTAGTGACTCAACAACAACAAAATTAAAATCCAGTTCAAACTGGTTTATGCTTTGTCTGGTCAACAGAAATAAGCAACCTGCATAATTTTGGTGAGAATCTTTTTCTTGATCTCCAAGAAGTAAGTTACTCAGATAATTTTATATTTTACAAACTGACAATTAATGAAGACACACATTTTTACAGACATTTTTAAAGCTGGTTTAAAATTACTTCTGATTTTTAAAAAATATATATAACATATTCTACCACCATGAGACTGTGATAAGAGCTATAATAATTTCATATTCTTTGAAACTATATACATAATGGGGGCAATGAATGTTAAGTCTCCAGCAAGAATACTATGAGAGAGTTAATGCTTTACTTTAAATTTGCTGAAAATACCACTTATTCCATCTTAGGAGTTCAAGATGGTGACAGGAATTAAACTCAAGCACAAACTGCTTATAAAATTGTCTTTCTTTCTTTTTGTAAATTCATGACAGCACATATTCTCTCATGAATTCATTTTAATTTGAAATAATTTTATATTTTAAAAATTTACAATATGTATTTAACCTTTTGCCAACTGTATGTCACATATAATGGTTGCCCTGTATAAAACTAACAGCTTTCATAACAATATTGTGTAATGAGATTGATCTCAGGTGCCCTGAAGCCAACATCTCTGGATTCTTTATTCATCAACATCTATTCAGTTTAGCTGGGAGATGAGTACATGCTGAACTGTAAGCGAAACCTCTTATAAATAAGAATGACATATATAAAATGTCTTTATGAAACTGAAGTTTAAATCTAAGTTATCTTCTATTTTCGAAGGGAAGTCATTAATGTTCAAGAAATAAAATTTTCTCCCAAAATGTACAAATACACAAATATTTAGGCTTATATTTAGGATTCTTATCTAATCAAATGTTGAGATTCTACAACTGCTGAGGAAATTATTCACATAAATAGGTCTAAAACATAGGCTTATTTTCCAAAACAATATAATTAACAATAAAACTGTTGACAAAGTCAATTAATGTTGTCATCAAAGGATGATGTTTTAATATAAATAGTTACCTGGAACCACAGTAGTGGGCACCTTCTCACTGATGCTCTTAATGCAAAGAAACCTATATTATTTCAGGTTCCTGAATGATGGAATGACTTTATAAATAATCATTCCAAAGAATGGAATCTTTACATAAACACTTGCATAATTTGTAGAGTTAGGAATGTAACATATTAGCTATAAATAATACACTCAATTCAGTTTAGTTCAGTTGCTCAGTCGTGTCTGACTCTTTGCGACCCCATGAATCACAGCACGCCAGGCCTCCCTGTCCATCACCAACTCCCAGAATTCACTCAAACTCACGTCCATCGAGTTGGTGATGTCATCCAGCCATCTCATCCTCCATCGTCCCCTTTTTAGAATGAAATAAATATATCTACTAAGATTTTTTTTACAATCTGTGATCTTAAACTTATTTAGGACACATGCTATGGGCAATAAAATCTTTGGAGAAAGGTATATTCTTTAAAATTGTTGTTTAGTCTTTAAGTCCTGTCCGACTCTTTTTGCAACCCATAGACTGTTGCCCTATAAGCTCCTCTATCCATGGGATTTCCCAGGCAAGAATACTGAGTAGGTTGCCATTTCCTTCTCCAGGGGATCTTCCTGTCCCAGGTATTGAACCCTGTTTCCTACACTGGCAGGTGAATTCTTTCCCTTGAGCCACCTATGAAGCCCTTTTAGAGATTATTCTTGCATATAATTCCTTAAATTCATGAGATCAGGTGAATTTATTGCTTTAAATTAAGTTACTCTTGTAACACTCATTAAATTTGTTGAGCAAACACTGTGTACAGAATTCTAGGATCCAAGAAGTAGGAAGTGACTTTCTAGACTACTAAACACTGGGCTGGAAGAAGCACAAGCTGGAATCAAGATTGCCTGGAGAAATATTAATCACCTCAGATATGCATATGACACCACCCTTATGGCAGAAAGTGAAGAGGAACTAAAAAGCCGCTTGATGAAATTGAAAGCGGAGTGAAGAAGTTGGCTTAAAGCTCAACATTCAGAAAATGAAGATCATGGCATCTGGCCCCATCACTTCATGGGACATAGTTGGGGAAACAGTGGCAGACTTCATTTTTTGGGGCTCCAAAACCACTGCAGATGGTGACTGCAGCCATGAAATTAAAAGATGCTTACTCCTTGGAAGAAAAGTTATGACCAACCTAGATAGCATGTTGAAAGCAGAGACATTACTTTCCCACCAAAGGTCCATCTAGTCAATGCTATGGTTTTTCCAGTGGTCATGTATGGATGTGAGAGTTGGACTGTGAAGAAAGCTGAGCGACGAAGAATTGATGCTTTTGAACTGTGGTGTTGGAGAAGACTCTTGAGGGTCCCTTGGACTGCAAGGAGATCCAACCAGTCCATTCGGAAGGAGATCAGGCCTGGGATTTCTTTGGAAGGAATGATACTAAAGCTGAAACTCTGGTACTTTGGCCATGTCTTGTGAAAAGTTGACTCATTGGAAAAGACTCTGATGCTGGGAGGGATTGCGGGCAGGAGGAGAAGGGGACGACAGAGGATGAGATGGCTGGATGGCATTACTGACTTGATGGACATGAATCTGAGTGAACTCCGGGAGTTGGTGATGGACAGGGAGGCCTGGCATGCTGCGCTTCATGGGATCGCAGAGTCGGACACGACTGAGCGACTGAACTGAACTGAATTGAAACTGTCATTTCCCTAAGTTGTTCTTGACATCATCTCAGTGTCAGTATGATTTCCTCCCTAGTTGGGCAGCTTTGGTTAATTTAGATCTAGAGTAAGAGGTTGTTTTCATTCCGGTTGAAGGAGTCACCTGTGGTAGTTAATGTTTACTTAAGTGTTTACCAAAGTTCTCAGTGCACTTTTCGGGTGCCAAAAATAGAATATGTCAGCAAAAGATGTTCAGGAATCTGTGATAAAAGAAAATAGAGAAAGTTTATTTACTACTAGTAATGCGTATAACCAAAATTACAACTAAACTATTATTATATACAACCATGTGTATATAGTTTTACATATATATATATAGCTATAACACTGTAATTAATTATACTATAAATAGATGTGTATGTGCACGTGTGTGCTTGGAGTTCCAATAGGAAGATGGTGCATGAATGAGTCTCAAACTCTTATGAACCATTCTATTTTTTTTTTCTTTCTGTGGTGTGTTATAAAGAATTGTGTGTTAAGAAATCCTGGCTTGGGTAAATGATTTTGAAAAGATAGAGTAGATTGAAGAACTAAGTGTCTGTTCATGAGCCTTGGAGATGGAGTATTTCACTCTGATCAGGCATCTTAAAATGATGTGTTGCTGCTTCTGTTGAGAGTCCATGAAGGCAAAAAATAGCTATCACTCCTGGTGTAATAAGTACTGTTATCATCTCTAAAATATCATATGTTCATTGGTCAAATATAAATGCTATTGGGAAAATATACCACTTATCCTTGATATCTGCTTAACACATTTAAATTATTGTGTCATATACACATATTTTTTTTCCTCAATGGAGAATTTTCCACAAAGACAAAACTAGAAAATTCTCAGTGTTGACCATTATTATCCTTTTATTTCTTATGTGGAAAATGTGCATTTTTGTCCCTGAGTTAATGCTTAGGATAATATTCTGTGACTAAATACATATGAGATATTTAACCAGGGATATAATTTACTTTGCTGTTTTACATAGTGATTTCATATTTGCATATCTGTTGCCTGTACCAGCAAAGTGAAACAAACTACAAGCAATTATCTGATATGTTCATTCATTCAAAAGAGAAGGGAAGCTACATAATNCTGTATGCATACATATATAATATATACATATGCATATGTATAAATAGTGTGCTTTCTTTTTATGATAGCTTATTAAGAAATTTTCAATTCAGATTATGATAATTATATCAGTTTGAAATTAAGGATGAAGGGCAGCCTTTGCAATAAATGGTCATAGTTCTATAATATTTTAACTAATATACTGTAAGATTAGATAACTCTTCTTTTGCTTAGTTTGTAGACCCATTTAAACTGGAAAAGTAGCAGTGGAATCATGAAGGGTTTTGGTTTTCCGTTTAAGTCTTTCCATTATGAACACACATCCATCCTCCCTGATCCTGCCCCATTTCTCTGTCAAGGTTTTTCATAGTTTTGGAATTAAAAGTATCCATAGCTACTAACCAAAATTCTAGACTTTTTACTTTGGTGAGTCTTGAAGCATTTCATAATTTATTTTTGTTTTTGTACATTGCCATTATTCCAATTTAAGCAACTTCTTCAAAATTTAAATTTGTCCTTAAGGCTTAAGAAAGTTCTTCATAATTTCCTTTAGAAAACGAAGCTGGTTTTTTTTTCCAATGAAACCAACATTACTGGGGAAAAAAATAAAAATAAATCAAGTAAATCAGCATGAAGATGCCAATTTGAATTGAGAATGAGTAAGCAAGTCGTATGCACTACAGAATCTCATGTGACTCTCAAATCACTCTGTCTTCTTAACAGTGTAGTCCAAGCCATTTTTTTAAATTTATTTATTTTCTTCTAAGCAGTTACTTTCTGAAAATCCCCAGTTATAGCCAGACCATAGTTTTTCCTCAGCATGTTGATGAAAATGGCTGATCGAATTTATCTTATGTAATTTTGAACTGAGATTATATTACATTTAGTAGTCAGGGCTGAATGAGCAGCTATATTTAACTGTAGAATCTTATTTTACATCTGATGATAAATTTACTAATATTCTTTCTATCTTCCTATTCTCCTTTCCACCATATCTAATCAACCATAGAGTTCTATTGACATGTTCTCTGTAACTAATTTTTAAAATCTCCACTCATATATTATCCATCTCCATAAAACTATGTATGATATTTATATAAGAACATAAATTTTACAGACTGTACTCTGATATATTGCTCCATTGGATGCTAATGTTTAATATAGACAGAAAGATAATCTCAGTACAATGGATCAGATGGCACATTGACAGACAAGACTAAAGACAGGCCTTCAAATTCAAATTAAGTGTTTTTGTTTTTAATTCTCATTTTTTCACCATCATCACTTAATATGTTTGCCTCTCACAGATTAGTTTTTGAATTAAATTTAAAATTTCACTTTGATTATGCCATAGGCATGATCCAATCCTTCAACAGGAAATCATTGACTTTAGTTTAACATAAAGATTCCCAGGGCATTGTTTTTGTTTTGTTTTGTTTTGTTTTCATAATTTGGCCCAAACTTGCTGTAAGATATATTCCTTCACTAATGAACTACACAAACCAAATACTATCTTTACTATTAGGACTTCAATAATTTCAAAAATTATTTGGGATTTACACAATGGGAGAGTTGAAGATAAATCTCCCAAACATTTGAAATGATGTATTCAAACACGATTTAAGTAGCTTGATTTTTAAGTACATCTAAATCTTTTCCCATGATGAACATTCTTTTATTCTTTCTTTCCAAATAGTAAATTTACTTTTTTTTTTTTTTTTTGTGGGAGGACCCCGTTCCCTAACCAGAGATTGAACTCACCCTGCCTGAACTGGCAGCACAGTCTTAAACACTAGGTCACCAGGGAAGTCTCCCAAATAGTAAATTTAAAACACATGCATATATATTATATTATTTTGTTTTGAATTTTAAATTCTTCCCATTGACCAAGTATTTTCCTTTGCAGTGGTGGTTCATTTTTACCTTCCTTTCATCCTTCAAAAGAAAGCCAACATTTTGCATCTTTTATAACATATCTCTTCCTTGTACTTCTTTATGCTGTCTATACAATACACTTTATCCCTCCATATATCTGATCAGTTAAGTTCAGTTCAGTCCAGTCACTCTGTCACTCTGTCATGTCCGACTCTTTGTGACACCATGGTCTGCAGTACACCAGGCTTCCCTGTCCATCACCAACTCCCAGAGTTTACTTAAACTCATGTCCATCATATCAGTGATGTCATTCAGTCATCTCATCCTCTGTTGTCCCCTTCTCCTCTTGCCTTCAGTCTTTCCCAGCATCAGGGTCTTTTCCAATGAGTCAGTTCTTCACATCAGGTGGCCAAAGTATTGGAGTTTCAGCTTTAGCATCAATTCTTCCAATCAATATCTTGATGTTCTTTAGGACTGACTTGTTAGGTCTCTTTGCAGTTCAAGGGACTCTCAAGAGTCTTCTCCATCACCACAGTTCAGAAGCATCAATTCTTCAGTGCTCAGCTTTCTTTGTAGTCCAACTCTCACATCCATACATGACTTTGGAAAAAACATAGCTTTGACCAGAAGGATCTTTGTTGGTAATGTCTTAGCTTTTTAATAAGCTGTCTAGGTTCATCATAGCTTTTATTCCAAGGAGCAAGTGTCTTTTAATTTCATGGCTGCAGTCACCATCTGTGGTGACTTGGAGCCCCCCAAAATAAAGTCCTTCACTGTTTCCATAGTTTCCCCATCTATTTGCCATAAAGTAATGGAACTGGATGTCATGATCTTAGTTTTTTGAATGCTGAGTTTTAAACCAACATCTGATAATCTCATTAATACTTGAAAGATTTATGCTATATTTCACAAAAAGTTGCACACACTTTATATGCAGCTTAAATATCTTGAGTAACAATCACTTGTGTGAATCCAAGTTTATGAATCAAAATGTTTTGAGCTATGGTTCTTTCAGTGATTACTACTGTTTAAGAAAGACATGGTCCATGATTCCATTCAGATATCCTCTGTGAAGTGTCTTCCAGGTTTCTGATTGAGCTTATTTTAGCTCTTCTTGAGTAGTGATGATTGAATGTATTGTGTGCTCCAAGCCTTTACCACATCAAGATTCTTGTCTCTTAACAGTCTATTGAGAATTTAGAATGTAGGATTTAAGAGCAAACTGTAGGTAAAAGCTAATTTATTTTCTAACTTCTGAGAGACATGAGCAACTAATAATACTTATCAGCATATATTCTTCACAAATCTATTACTTAAAGAAATTGGGATATTATGATCTTTATTATTTTACTAGGGTTTATTATGTCTTCTTAGTTTTTGACATACAAGTTATTATTCTCATGCCTTTTGACCTTTGCTGGTTAGATACATCTGTGAAGATGATTGGTCTT
>SJYQ01000247.1:593023-633386 GCA_006410935.1 Redunca redunca | reverse complement strand
ACCTATAAGCAAACTAATGACCCCAAACAGTATTTTTTTCTTGTATATGATAAAATTATTATCTTAAACCATGGGTAAAAGCATAGCCATCTAAGGCTCAAAATTAACTTGCATATTAGTTAGGATTTTATTATGCTAAATTTGAATGTTGTTGGACTAGCTACTCCAGAGTTTTCTGGACTCATATCGTTCATAACAAAAATATCACACCTTTAATCCACTTGGACATTGGAGATTTGGAGTAGGTACTAAAGTTAGAAAGTATTTACTTTCTTAGTAAAACTGAACAGGTTTAGGGAGGCAACCCTTCTGTCTTCAGCATCAACTCTAGCTATGATGAAGCCACTAAGCAATCAAACATTCATGTTTAAATATTTAATCTCAAGTATGTTATGAAATGATATTCATATGGATGGCATCATAATGCTGTGTCGGTCTTGATACTCCTAAAATAGTTACAAATGACTTCACCTCACTCAACCACCTATAGTCTGAGTTGATTTTCCAACTCTAACCACCTAGTAACATATTGTCAATGACAAATATAAATGGACACTACTTACTGTAATAGGAAAGAGGGTCCAGCATGAATTGAACTCAGAACTGTGAAACAAAAGATTGGAAACTTTTAAGACTGTTCTCTGCTAAGGGAGAGGCAATGTGACCTGGCTACCAGCTTTTGTTCACTGGTGCTTAGCCAGAGAAAAAACAAACTTCTCCTATCTTTATGACAAAAGGTAATTGAAGCAAGGTGCCCATATCATTCCCTAAGGACTGAGAGATTCTAAGAGTCATCTCCCTGAATATTTGCTTAGGTTACAAAGAACCAATTCTCTAGGTCCTTGAGGAAACAGTTTTGAGTAAAACATTTACATCTGAAAGGACAGAGAAAGGATTTAAAATTTCAAGATTTCTAAAGTAATGGCTCCAAGAGGGAATTCAGAGATTGATCTGGTTATCACCAAGTTTTGGCTGGAACAAACAGCAAATTTTCCTGGCAGCACTGAGCTTTTTCAGGCAGGCAAGGAGGGGAGGGATTGGAGGAACCTGGGATCATCCTTGAGTCAAGGCTTTAAGCTGCTGGAAACTGCTCAACTCTGGTTAGGGCTCTATTTACAGAGGTTTGAACATAACCACTATCTGCAAGGAGTTGTGCAGTTGTCAATATTTTAAGTATTTATTATTATTTTTCCTATCATAATTTTGTATTTGATTGGTATATCTCAATTTTAGTTATGGATTATAACTATAAAACACAAAGTGAAAGTGGTAATGGGTTCAAACAAGGTAATAAATTTGTTAATACATACACTACATCAGGCTTCCCTGGTGGCTCAGTGGTTAAGAATCCACTGCAATGCAGGAGACTTGCAGGGGACATGAATTCAATCCTTGGGTCTGGAAGATTCTCTGGAGAAGGAAATCACAACCCACTCCAGTATTCTTGCTTGGGAAATCCTGTGGACAGCAAAGCTTGGCAGACTACAGCTCACGGGGTTGCAAAGAGTCGGGCACGACCTAAAAACCACCACCAATATTTTTTCCATTTTTTTTCCTGGTTTATTTGTTTGATTAAATAGTGTATTGATCAAATTATCATTTTTAGCAAAAATTGCAGATCAGTTTATATATTTTTATCCTGCCAGTGTGTATTTGTGCATCCTTAGGAAAACAGATTCGTTATAGCGTAGGTACCAATGATTGACAGGAATAGTGCAGGATTCTAAACAAAACTCCTAATTAAGTCATTGTGTGAACTGAGGAAATATTGTTAGTGTTTATGCTTCTCCTATTTGACACAATAGATGAGAAATTAGATTAAATGATTTCTAGAATATACTTGTAGCCTCAAAACTCAGTGAATCTATGAGTCTAATTTAATGAGTTTATCAATCCTCTTTATATGCATATGTATACTAAAAGTTGTGTGAAAGGCCAGAAGAGGCACTGTTTTCCCAAACTTTCAGAAGTAAAGCATTACGAATTTCTGGACAATGCCTTCTGTGGTAATTTCTCACTTAAGAATAATAGAGGTCAGTTACAGGGTAACCTGAATTCCTTCAATTATTTGGAACATTCCGTTCTGCACTACACATGAGGTGAGGTGAAGTCACTCAGTCGTGCCCTACTCTTTGCGACCCCATGGACTGTAGCTCACCAGGCTCCTCTGTCCATGGGATTCTCCAGGCAAAAATACTGGAGTGGGTTGCCATTTCCTTCTCCAGGGGATCTTCCTGACCCAGGGATCGATCCCAGGTCTCTCGCATTGGAGGCAGATGCTTTAACCTCTGAGCCACCACGGAANATATTAATAAAAAGACATAGCATATCATTAACCATTAAAATCTTTATATTATGTCCATTTCCAGTATAATATTTTCAACTCAAGAGAAACAATCTGTAGAACATTTATATATTATCAGCTAAAGAATGAGAACTAGAATCATTTTAGTGAGACAGATCCGAATAGCAGGCCCTCTAAGGCACATATCTGATATATCAATCCATTCTGTATATGTGTGCCCAGATTTTAACACAGCTGTAAAATATTTTTTTACTTACATGAATTGCTCAGTGTCTAGTTTCCAATCTCTAAGCATCCACATTTAAGCCCATCAAGTTGTAATAATCTCTCTTGGATATTTCCTTTAACTTGGCCCTGTCTGTGTGTGTTGGGTATTGCTTATAAATTGCCATTCAGCTTTACTTGAATCACCATTGCTTCCTTCCTTATAAAACAAGCCTTCTTATATATGATTCTCAGAACTTGACTATGGACAAGAGGTTTAATAAATATATTTTTCTAAGGGTCTAATCATGAAACTCTGTTTTCTATAGAAAAAAAAATGAGGTTGTGAAACAAATTAAAAAAGCAAAGAACTTTTTATTCCCTGGGATAAGATATAATTTCACCAGAAACTGAGTTCAAGGAGCTTTAGAAAATCACGTAAAATGAAAAAAAACAGTTCCATTGGCATATCTTCTTAACAAAGGTTTGGATAAGGTGGTGGGTTTGTGATGCTGCCCATTTCATTTAGACAGATTTAAAATAATCGAAACCATGCATATATCATATTTTGTAATTACATTTATATATACTTTCATTTATTTTTCTTTTTTAATCTTGGTGTTTTCTGAAGACCTAGGTGTGCCTTTGGAGGAAAAATTATATAATACATGTTAAGATATAAAATACCAAAAAAAAAACACAAAACCCTCAGAAGACACTCAAAATAATAAAGAAGGACATGGTTTGGACTGCATATTTCTTTTGGAATTATTACTGTAGTTCACAGTAATTTAATACTAAAGACAATATTAAAAAACCATGAAACTTTTATTTATTTATTTTTTGCTGAGAGGCGTCTGTGTTCTCTTATAATATTGGTGCAAAATTATAATATTTATTATGTTGTATAACATAACTATGTTTCCAATAACTTTGTTAGGTTGAGAGCATAAAAATTAATAACCTTGCTAAAATGAAGTCAGGAGGCCAGAAGGGGGAGCTCTCATTCAGGTACCACTTGACCTCCTTACAGATCTCAACAAGAAGAGATACACATTGCATCTTTAGTAGGAAGTGATATTATTACCACCAGTAGAAAGAAGAAATACTTGTTTCCCCCTGGCAACAGCTCAGCCAATCAGAGACTGTCACAACTCAGCCAATGAAAATCTACTATGCTTTGGACTGCCAGTTTTCTTCAATGGGCCTTTTGTTATAAACAGCCCCTCCCAACTTCTGCTCCTCTATAAAAGAGTCGCCTTTGTTTCACTGGAATTGCACATTTTTTGCCATAATGGCCCAAATTATAATTTTCTGCTCTCTAGTAAACCTATTTTGCTAATAAATTCAGTGATTGTTTCATTTTTTAAGGTTAACAGGAGCTTGAGTGCAGACCTCATTTACTTAATAACTATGACTATCATGAAATAGTACATGCTAAGTCAGCAGAGGAACCAGAGATCAAATTGCCAACATCCGCTGGATCATGGAAAAAGCAAGAGAATTCCAGAAAAACATCTATTTCTGCTTATTTGACTATGCCAAAGCCTTTGACAGTGTGGATCACAATAAACTGTGGAAAACTCAGACCACCTGACCTGCCTCTTGAGAAACCTATATGCAGATCAGGAAACAACAGTTAGAACTGGACATGGAACAACAGACTGGTTCCAAATAGGAAAAGGAGTACGTCAAGGTTCTTTATTGTCACTCTGCTTATTTAACTTATGTGCAGAGTACATCATGAGAAACACTGGGCTGGAAGAAGAACAAGCTGGAATCAAGATTGCTGGGAGAAATATCAATAATCTCAGATATGTAGATGACACCACCCTTATGGCAGAAAGTGAAGAGGAACTAAAAAGCCTCTTGATGAAAGTGAAGGAGGAGAGTGAAAAAGTTGGTTTAAAGCTCAACATTCAGAAAATGAAGATCATGGCATCCGGTCCCATCACTCCATGGGAAATAGATGGGGAAACAGTGTCAGACTTTCTTTTTCTGGGCTGCAAAATCACTGCAGATGGTGACTGCAGCCATGAAATGAAAAGACACTTACTCCTTGGAAGGAAAGTTGTGACCAACCTAGATAGCATATTCAAAAGCAGAGACATTACTTTGCCAACAAAGGTCTGTCTAGTCAAGGCTATGGTTTTCCAGTGGTCATGTATGGATGTGAGAGTTGGACTGTGACAAAGGCTGAGCACCGAAGAATTGATGGTTTTGGACTGTGGTGTTGGAGAAGACTCTTGAGAGTACCTTGGACTGCAAGGAGATCCAACCAGTCTATTCTGAAGGAGATCAGCCCTGGGATTTCTTTGGAAGGAGTGATGCTTAAGCTGAAACTCCAATACTTTGGCCACCTCATGCGAAGAGTTGACTCATTGAAAAAGACTCTGATGCTAGGAGGGATTGGGAGCAGGAGGAGAAGGGGATGACAGAGGATGAGATGGCTGGATGGCATCACTGACTCAATGGACGTGAGTCTGAGTGAACTCTGGGAGTTGGTGATGGACAAGGAGGCCTGGCATGCTGTGATTCATAGGATCGCAAAGAGTCGGACATGACTGACCGACTGAACTGAACTGAACTGAAGTCACTTCAGTTCTCTCCGACTCTTTATGATCCTGTGCGTCTATGGGGTCACACAGTTGGAAACGACTGAAGCGACCTAGCAGCAGTAGCAGCAGCAGCACTATAGCACACCATGCTCCACAGTCCATGAAATCTCCAGGCAAGAATACTGGAGTTGGTTGCCATGCCTTTCTCCAGGGGATCTTCCCAACCCAGGAATCGAACGCATGTCTCTTCCATCTCCTGCGCTGGCAGGCAGGTTCTTTACCATTAGCACCACCTGGGAAGCTCCTCATGAAATAGAGCCATGAACCAAATAGTTCTCTTCTGGTTGCAGCCAGTCCAGTGAGGTGATGGAACACCAACGGAATGGGAAATCAATATTGAATAATGAACGGGTATGGCTGCTGTTACGTACTAATCTTTCTTACCTACTGAACAATAATACTTGCATCATATGATATCTGTATCACAGTGTTATAAAAGTGTAAATTGTGTGTTTTAAAGCCAGTGCAAATTTCCTGACACTTAGCAAACATTCAGTAAAATTTGAGAGAGTTTTCTGAATGACAAGTGTTCTGGAAACTTTTTCAAAAACCAAGAAACAGCAGTTTTAAGGACACAGAACAGATACAGAGAAAACATTCATAGGAAACTGACAGCAGTGGAAAACATTTAAAACAGTGTTTTAAAGGAAATCAGATCCCTACTAGTTCAATACAATTAAGACAGACAACTATGAATACTGAAACACTTGATAGGGTCTCTATTTAAATAATGGTTTTATGACATTATAGATAAAAAAGACAAAGTGTCTTTGCTATTGATATTAAGTTCCTGAAAGAAGGATATGCCCATCCTGAAGCAGGTCTTTGTAGGAAATCAGCATTAAATGAATAAATAGATGGAGATTATATTAAACTTAGAAAACAAATGAGGTCAGGCAGATGCTTGTGGCTAATCAAATCACCATTCCCCTACTGACACAGAAATGCTTTTTAATGATTTCACATTAGATTTTCTCTCTACTTATAGATTTGTATAAAAGTTAGTGTGATTGAGTAACCCTTAGCTATTTAAATGTCTACATAAACTTCCTTAAAGATGTTTCAGAAGTTGTACAGATTAATTATCTAGACATAGTGGACAGAATGTTAGTAAGAATTTGCAATTAATATTCTGAAGTTCTATTTTAGAGCAGATAATAATTCATTCTTTTTGCTTGTTAATTTTGGCAGCTATTTCAAAACTCATCCTTCTCTGTATGGGCCAACTGTTAACTGTACATACTCTGTTAATGATTGTATTAAGAGAATTATGGAATGTGACCAAAGTTAGTGAAACTACTATAATCATAAACAAAATTATATACAGGAAATAAAAAAGTGTCTTGGGCTAACACCAGTCAGGGACTCTCTTGATGACCACATATGTTTATAGAAAGATGAAAAAGAAAACAAACAAACAAAAAAAACTAAAGCTGCTTGGCCCTAAAGACCCTATCTGGCTCAATTAACATCATTAGTCTGAGGTTTCTATATTCCTAAACTAAATTATCATTTTAATCATTGATATTTTTTATGCAAAAATAATTTAAGTAAAGTTTACTTTTCCTTTTTTAATTAATGACTGGTTATGTAAACAAGGCTCAATTTGCTAATTGTGTTGCTGCCAATACCTATTTATCTCTTGTTTTACTGTTAATATTTTAAATTGTATTTTTGCTTAGTCTTTCTGCCTTTCACATCTAACAACTTATTTTATTCTTTGAAGTGTATGATAGAAAAAAATCGTGACACTAAAGTTATGATGCATTTGACAATGCAAAGTTTGCACCAAATGAAGTTGAACAGGTAAGAAGGATTTTATTCAATGCTATTGAAATAGAAAGAGAAAGTCTGAACTTAACTCCATTTAAATGAAAGGTTGGGAGAATTTTTAAGAGTTGGGCTTTAGGGAGATCACAAGCATCACAAGATCAAAAATCTTTGTTTGTTACCTAGCTTTGCCAAAAGAAGAAATGACCTTCCTCTTCTTGATGGGAGGCAGTTTTACACTTTGCAATGAGCTAGAAAGTTAGGAATTAGGCTCCTACCCTGCTATAGAGACTAGAAGATGGGGCACTATTTTCCTTGATAATTTTATTTCAAAAGGCTAGCTCCCAGAAATTTGAGAAAGACAGTCCTGGGCTGTAAACTGGCAAGACACTTTTTAAAGGGTTTAGATATAAAGGGTCAGAGAAAGAATTTATAAGTTTTCTAAATTAAATGCTCTATGAAAAAAGGGTGAGAGTCCCAGAGTTGGGAAGAAAGATGGTAAAGTTCAGTCAGGCTAAGGGGAAAGTTAAGCTTGTGTTAACCAAAAAATTAAGGGACAATTGATCTAAGACAGAAATGGAAAATTTTATTTGAGCCAACCTGAAGATTTTAACTTGAGAGACACTCTTTCAGAAAACTCTGAAGACTATACTCATTAGAAGTCAAAGCACAGTTATATAAGTTTTTAAGACAAAGGATTATAAGTCAAATTACATAATATTAACAGTTTACACAATCCAGATCTATGCAACAATCCTGTATTTGACCCCTTACAGGATTAAAAGGGAAGATTATCTTCTAAAGAGTTGTGACCCTTTAGAAGATTAAGAAGAAATGTTATCTCTGAAGACTATCTGGTTAATGAGGTTACACAACACACACTAAAGGGGAGAGAGGAGGTCCAGATGGGCAAAGAAAATTTTTATACTGAAATTTTTCTTGTCTTGCCACAAATAGGAATTATATTTCCTCAGTAATATTGGTCATATGTTTTCCGAAGAGAGAGTACCTTCCTTAAGGGCAGTGAGAGACTGAATATACACAGGGACAAAGGACTGTGTATTATTAAAAATTTATTAAAAATAGGGCTCTGACTCATAACTTCTGCAGTAACAGATCAGGACTTGAGGCTGGCAGCTTCCCTAAGTTCATGGAGCCAAAGGATGAATTTCACAAATATGCAAACACAGTAGCAGGTAAGCAGAGTTTATTTTAGAGAGAGAGAGTGTAAAGATCTTAGCATAGACACTGAGAGGTGTGACGTGCCCAGTAAAACAGGAATTATAGTGAAGGAGGAAACAGACAGAACAAGCTCCATCTTGAAAGCAGGACTCCATCTTGGGCCGGACTGTGGACTTTGAGCTATCTGCCCAGTATCTATGGAAATGACATACCAACTGGAAAATCAGAACTCCCAGAAGGAAGAGCCCCAGGACTCCTATGTAGATACTCAGGCACCTAAAAGAATACCCTAGTTATCTGTCTAACCAAATAGAATCATAAATTCTATTATGCTTATTGGGATATGCTGCTAAGTCACTTCAGTCATGTTTGACTCTGTGTGACCCCATAGGCGGCAGACCACCAGGCTCCCCCGTCCCTGGGATTCTCCAGGCAAGAACACTGGAGTGGGTTGCCATTTCCTTCTCCAATGCATGAAAGTGAAAAGTGAAAGTGAAGTCGCTCAGTCATGTCTGACTCTTAGTGACCCCATGGACTGCAGCCCACCAGGCTCCTCCATCCATGGGATTTTCCAGGCAAGAGTACAAGCCTATTGATATTTGCCCACTGTTAACTACCTAGGCTTAAGGCATATGAATTACGTGTAAACTTTGTATCTTTCTTTTCTGTTTTCCGACTAGTTTCAGGGAATTTGGGGAGGTGGGTTTAGGCATGTACACTTAGGGTATATAAGGTTTTCACCAAAACTGGTGGGGGTCGTTGGCTAAGAGAAGACTCTGCCTTGGGCCCACCGGTGTAATAAACTGCACTCCACTGTCTGCATTGTCCTTCTGAGTGAGTTTGTTTCCCAGAACGCATGGCTACAACAAATCTACCACAGAGAGTGAGTTCCTATGTAAAGAAAGACTTTGATATTATCATGGTTTACTGGAGAAAGAAGTCAATAATATAGTTTAGTACTTAGCCTGAATTACTTTATTTTTTGTGACTTTAGACAATTTAAGATTGTAGGATTCTCAATTCTTACTTCATCTTTGGAGTATTCATTCAATTTTGGAATTATTTGAATGTAAGTTAGATGATGTTTGTGACCCCTATTTTTCTTTCTCTTTGAGGAAAGTGAAGTGTTTAGAAGAAGCCAATGTCTTATGGACTTAATGCTAAAAAATACAAATTAACCTTAAAGTACTGCTCAGAAAATTGGTTAATGATTCTTTGTTTCAATCTATCTATAGAAACTGTACCCAAAGTAGTTTAAATTCTTTTACAGTAGCTGAGAAAAGGCTCCAGGGAAAAATGGTCAAGAAAGAGGAAAAAAAAAAAAAAAAAAAAAAGAAGAAGAAGAAGAAAAACCCCTCAGGCAGGCCATTGTTATGCAACTGAACCTGAAAAGCTACAAATAACATTCCTGGGCAACAACCAAAGCTGCCAGGTTGTCCTGCTGCTAGTGACCTGAAACCACTGAGTCAGCTGTGCAGTGTGTTTGTTTGTTTTTTCCTTTCTCTAAGTTATATTTTAGTAGATACTGCAACCACCCAATTCACAAAAGCAAACAGGTAAAAAATATAAAGAGTGTTGTTTCCACACTTGTTCTCAGTCCTCTCTGGTCCTGACCCTCCATCTGGGAATACCACCAGATATAAGCCCTTGTGTTAGTTTCTTATTGAACTGTACAGGGTTGTTGTTGTTTTTAAAATATAATTTGTTTATTTGTAGCTGTGCTGAGTCTGGTTGTAGCTGCATGGGCTTTTCTCTAGTTGTGGCAAGTGGAGGCTACTCTCTAGCTGTGCTGCGCAGGCTTCTTATTGCAGTGGCTTCTCTTTTGGGAGCATGTGCTCTGGGGCCAGTGGGCTTCAGTAGTTGTGGCTCCCTGGCTGTAGAGCACAGGCTCAGTAGTTGTATTTGAGATGTGCTTAGTTGCTCCAAGGCATGTGAGATCTTCCTGGATCAGGGATCAAATCCATATTTCATGCATTGGCAGGCAGATTCTTTAACACTGAACCACCAGGGAAGCTCACCCAGGGTATTTTTTAAATGATGAAAATATATATTAATCCTCTCACTTTTTTATGGAACATAGGATAGAATAACTTTGTTGGACACCTTGCTTTTACACTTGAAAGTCTTTACCTACCTGTATGTAAAAAGCCTCCATTTTGGGGGGCTCCAAAATCACTGCAGATGGTGACTGCAGCCATGAAATTAAAAGACATTTACTAATAGGAAGGAAAGTTATGACCAACCTAGATAGCATATTCAAATGCAGAGACATTACTTTGCCAACAAACGTCCGTCTAGTCAAGGCTATGGTTTTTCCAGTACTCATGTATGGATGTGAGAGTGGAACTGTGAAGAAAGCTGAGCACTGAAGAATTAATGCTTTTGAACTGTGGTGTTGGAGAAGACTCGAGAGTCCCTTGGACTGCAAGGAGATCCAACCAGTCCATTCTAAAGGAGCTCAGTCCTGGGTGTTCTTTGGAAGGAATGATGCTAAAGCTGAAACTCCAGTACTTTGGCCTCTTCATATGAAGAGTTGACTCATTGGAAAAGACCCTGATGCTGGGAGGGATTGGAGGCAGGAGGAGAAGGGGACAACAGAGGATGAGATGGCTGGATGGCATCATCAACATGATGGATGTGAGTTTGAGTGAACTCTGGGAGTTGGTGATGGACAGGGAGACCTGGCGTGCTGCAATTCATGTGGTCGCAAAGAGTTGGACACGACTGAGCAAGTGAACTGATCTTCACTTATTTCTGTATGTGTGTGTGCATGTAGTGCTGTGAAAAAAAAAATTGTTTTTGATTGTAAATATGTACTACAATTTATGTTACAGATATCCATTCTTGTGCATTTGTTTTCAGGTTTTTGTCACTATGAGCAATGCTACTGTGAATAAAAATATACATTGGTCATTTCAATGCTGTGCACTCCTGTTCCTTCCTGATGCATAATATGTGTCTAATATCTATAGAATCAATTCTCAGTGAAGGAATTGCTGAATTAGAAGATAGAGACCTAGATTTAAACATAGATATAGACAAATATAGACACACAGATACAGATACACACATAAATAATAAAAATTGCTGCATGCGTTTTAAAGGTATCAAATTTCTTTCACTGGTTTTCAATTTATGTTCCTATCAATGGGTTTCTCCACATCTTCCCAAACATAAAGTATTATTGAACATTAGGCTTTTTCAAAGCTGAGAGGTAAAAATCAGTATCTCAGTGTACTGTTAAAATAAAGAAGACCATTAGACTGAGGAGTCTCTAATGTTATGACAGCGAATGCAAGCAAACTAAAATCTAAGTCTGTAAATGCAGAATTATAAAATAGAAACCTAAGGACAACAAATCGCAACAGCCTAGGCCTCAAACTATAGCAAATCAGTAATTTTATTTTTGCTTTGCTTCCATACCTTTTCAACATAAGTCTGTCCCTGAGTCGTATTAGTAGGGCCCTCAACCACTTCTGGGTTTCCCTTGTGGCTCAGCTAGTAAAGAATCCACCTGCAATGCAGGAGACCTGGGTTCAATCCCTGGGTTGGGAAGAACTCCTGAAGAAGGGAAAGACTTCCCACTCCAGTATTCTGGCCTGCAGAATTTCACGGAATGTATAGTCCATAGGGTCACAAAGAGTCAGACACAGCTGAGCAACTTTCACTCAGACCACTTCTGGTTTGGTGTTGCCAAATTTGATTCCATTTTTGCTCAAATATACTCTTAACATTTTAAATATTCTTTTTCAGTTTATGTTGTAATAATAATTTTAAATTATATATTTTTTTGTTTTCTCAAAGTTTATTGGTTTTATTCTGAGAGATATTCAGTACTTTTTTCCTAAGTTTAATGTATTGTTATTTGAACCCTGTGTTTTTATAACTCTGTTGCTGTTGCTGCTGCTGCTGCTAAGTCGCTTCAGTCGTGTCCGACCCTGTGCGATCCCTAGACGGCAGCCCACCAAGCTCCCCCATCCCTGGGATTCTCCAGGCAAGAATACTGGAGTGGGTTGCCATTTCCTTCTCCAATGCATGAAAGTGAAAAGTGAAAGTGAAGTCGCTCAGTTGTGTCTGACTCTTAGCGACTCCATGGACTGCAGCCGACCAGGCTTCTCCATCCATGGGATTTTCCATGCAAGAGTACTGGAGTGGGGTGCCATTGCCTTCTCCGCATAACCCTGTTAGTTTCTATTTTTAAAACAATCAATTTTTAAAAGCTCCTTTATGCACTAGGGATAATACCCATTTGTATTAATAAGTGTAGTTACTTTACTCTATAAATTTCTATGAATATATCTACATCCATAAGTATCTACATTTATCTCTACTTATTGAATGAATATTTCAACCTTTTCTTTATGGCTTTAGGAATCTTTCCTCCCTTTATAAGTAAAAATGGAGTCTCCAAGTGTCTTTATATTGCTATGTTTATTGTTTTAAATACTTGACTAGTTTTGCTTCATCTTTTTAGTTATTGATATGATTTTTTCCCCACAATGTCAATTAGTCATTTAAAGCATATTTATTCCCACATATTGGGATAATACCTTAAACATACTCTAAATTGGCAAATATATTTAAGTGTATTTATAAATTTTCTTTTTTCCCATTATTCTGTCTTTATATGCTAGTAATATACAGCTTTAAGAGATTAGTCCTATTACATGTAATTAATTCTGCTATAAGAATTTTACTTTTTGATACTATTAGTCATATACTTATACTTAAATTGGCTCTTTATAATTATATGTGTCAAATATTTTAAAATGATGTGTATTTTAATATAATAGATACAAACTATAAAGTCATGGATGCTTTCTGATTTAAGAAAAATAAAACATCATTTTTTGTGGTGGTTGTTATTGTAGTCATTGTTCTTAACAAGCTGTACAGATATTTCTGGTGAAAGTGTCAAGAACAAGTTGTATTTCAAGGGGTAGACAATATTTAAAATGTAAGGCTATTGATTCTGGTAAAAATAGTAAGGAATTTCATTTACAGGTGCTTTACAATCTCAAATTATTGCAGTTAGTGAATAACTGTTTTATAGCTCAAAAATGAGATAGAGTCTGTTCACACTGTTTCTCAAAATTGATTTGGAAAGAAATAAAATTAAGAGTAAATAAATTTAACTTAATATAACATGTTCATTTAAAGTAAAGAATCCTGTCAAAGAAAAATTCCTCTCTCAGTAATCTCAGTAATCTCTCAGGTTACACAATCTTGTTTTCTGATTGGATATTATCATGACATGGAGGAGTTTATAAAAAAGGCATTTTTACACTTACATAGACACTGATTCAGGGTCAACTAATATTGATTAATGCTTGCAGATTGGATAATGTGCTGATAAGCACTTCATATATTATACATTTAAATCTGACTGTAACTGTGTGACAAAGGGAATATTTTCAGTATGTTATGAATTATTAAAGTAAACTAAGGAAGTTAATCAGCAGCTCCCAAGTGGAAGAGCTAAGATTTTAATCGTTGTTCTGGAATTTCAACCTAGTTATCTCTCCATCACAAAATTTCCTTATTTTTTTAGAGTGGTTAAAGTGATAGAAAAAAAATCATTCTTTGTTCTTTCTCTAGTGATGTTTCAAGTAATTATCAGCATTGACAAGGAAACATATTCTTTGTTTTCTTAACTGAGACATTCTGAAACTTAAATAACTGTATATATTGTTTACTGGTCAAATAAACTGGCCATTTTCTAGCTCACAATGGAGGCTAAAAATTTGCCATTGGTATCATTGTAGTGCCCAATTAATGGAATAAAGTCTGTTCTCCTTCGTTAATTACACTTTTAAAGTTAGGCTTTTTGTGAGGATATAGGTGTTGACAATTTTTTTTTTTATGTTTCCTTTGCAGAATGGCAAAATATGATAAATTTTGAATACATTAGAATTTTTAACCTTTCCATTAAAAGATTGTAACTTCTCAACATCTAAATTTCTTTATTTGTTTGCATTCAAGTCTAAGATCTGAACTCAGTCGTGTCCGACTCTTTGCACACAGACATTAATTAAAGTTAATTAATAATTAACTTTAGATGTTGATCAGTTGTGTATGTATCTTTATACGATTTTATTTTTTATGAATTTTGTATTTGACTAAGTTATATATTTACATAATTCAAATTTTAAAAAAGAACTAAAATGTAATCAGTGAAGAGTGGAGTCTCTCTCATCCCCACCCATGATGCCCAGTGTGCAATTAGAGCTCAATGAGAACTGAAAGTTAATCAGTGCAGAGCTGTGTCTTCTTCTCACTGTCTTCATGGAGTCACTACCAATTATCAATATATCTCTTTAGAAAATTTGAAAGTAAATATATATTATTTTTAAAAAGGATAACTTTTCATATGTACTCTTTTTTTTTTAATAATCTGGCTCTTTCAATTAACAATATATATTGGAAATTTAGCCATATCAATACATAGGAACTTTTTTTTAATGGTTAAGTTGATTGCATTCCATTGTGTCAGTGTCACAATTATTGCACTTATTCCAATTATAAAATTTTGCTATTATCAAAAATAAAAAAAAGATAAAAAACAAAGCCTCACCTAAAACATATATCAATTTACAAATATCTAACATATCATGGGATAATTAGAAGCATAATTTGTAGACATTACCAGTTGCCTTCAACAGGGTTCTGTGCCAATTTATTACCTTTTTTTCTTTTTAAAAATTAATTTTTTTTTTTGTTGAAGGATAATTGCTTTACAGAAGTTTGTTGTCTTCTGTCAAACCTAAACAAGAGTCAGCCCTAAGTATACACATATCCCCTTTCAAACATCCCTCTTATCTACCTCCCCCCTATCTACCTATCCATCCCACACCTCTAGGTTGGTAGAGAGCCCTTGTTTGAGTTTCCTGAGCCATACAGAAAATTCCCATTGGTTGTCTATTTTACATATGGTAATATAAGTTTCCATGTTACTCCTTCCATACATTTCACCCTCTCCTCCCCTCTCCCCATGTCCATAAGTCTATTCTCTATGGCTGTTTCTCCATTACTTCCTAGTAAATAAATTCTTCAGTACCATTTTTTAGATCCCATATGTGTGTGTTAGAATGCTATATTTATCTTTCTCAATATGACTCACTTAACTCTGTATAATGGATATTAGGGTCATCCAGCTCATCAGATTGACTCAAATGCATTCATTTTTATGGCTGAGTAATATCCCATTGTGTACATATACCCCAACTTCTTTATCCATTCATCTGTCAATGGACATTTAAGTTGCTTCTATGTTCTAGCTATTGTAAATGGTGCTGCAGTGAACAATGGGATACATGTGTGTTTTTCAGTTTCAGTTTTCTCAGGGTATATGCCTATGGGTGGGATTTCTGGGTCATATGGTGGTTTTATTCCTAGTTTTTAAAGGAATCTCCATACCATCTTCCATAGTGGCAGAATCAATTTACATTCCCACCAATACTGCAAGAGAGTTCCCTTTGCTCCACACCCTCTTCAGCATTTATTGTTACTAGATTTTTGATGATGGCTAGCAAGACCATCCACATGAAAAAGATATGCAAAAAGACAAAATGTTTGTCTGATGAGGCCTCACAAATAGCTGACAAAAGAAGAGAATGTTCTTCTCTTCTGTGGCAAAGGAGAAAAGGAAACATATACCTTTGTGAGTGGAGAGTTCCAAAAAAACAGCAAGGAGAGATAAGAAAGTCTTCCTCAGTGATCAGTGCAAAGAAATAGAGGAAAACAATAGAATGGGAAAGACTAGAGATCTCTTCAAGAAAATTAGAGATACCAAGGGAACATTTCATGCAAAGATGGTCACAATAAAGAACAGAAATGGTATGGACCTAACAGAAGTGGAAGACACTAAGAGGAGGTGGCTAGAACACACAAAAAAGATCTTCATGAGCCAGATGACCATGATGGTGTGATCACTCACCTAGAGCCAGATATCCTCAAATATGAAGTCAAGTAGGCCTTAGGAAACATCACTATGAACAAAGCTAGTGGATGTGGTGGAATTCCAGTTGAGCTATTTCAAATCCTGAAAGATGATGCTGTGAAAGTGCTGTACTCAATATGCCAGCAAATTTGGAAAACTCAGCAGTGGCCACAGGACTGGAAAAGGTCAGTTTTCATTCCAATCCCAAAGAAAGGCAATGCCAAAGAATGCCCTAACTTCCATACAATTGCATTCATCTCACATGCTAGCAAAGTAATGCTCAAAAATCTCCAAGCCAGGCTTCAACAGTATGTGAACTGTGAACTTCCAGATGTTCAAGCTGGATTTACAAAAAGCAGAGGAACCAGAGATCAAATTGCCAACATCCGCTGGATCATGGAAAAAGCAAAAGAGTTCCAGAAAAACATCAACTTTTGCTTTACTAACTATGCCAAAGCTTTTGACTGTGGGTCACAGCAAACTGTGGATAATTCTTAAAAGGATGGGAATAACAGACCACCTCACCTGCCTCCTGAGGAATCTGCATGCACGTCAAGATACAACAGTTAGAAATGGACATGGAAGAACACACTGGCTCCTAATCGGGACAGGAGTGCAGCAAGGTTGTATAGTATATTTTCACCCTGCTTATTTAACTTATATGCAGAGTACATCATGCAAAATGTCAGGCTGGATGAAGCACAAGCAGAATCAAGATTGCCAGGAGAAATATCAATAACCTCAGATACATAGATTACACCACCCTTATGGCAGAAAGTGAAGAAGAACCAAAGAGCCTCTTGATGAAAGTGAAAGAGGACAGTGAAAAAGTTGGCTTAAAACTCAGCATTCAGAAAACAATAATCATGGCATCAGGTCCTACCACTTCATGGTAAATATTGGGGGGGAAATGGAAACAGTGAGAGGCTTTATTTTGGGAGGCTCCAAAGTCACTGCAGATGGTGACTGCAGCCATGGAATTAAAGGACACTTGCTCCTTGGAAGAAAACCTGTGATCAATCTAGATAGTATATTAAAAAGCAGAGATATTTCCATCCAATCAAAGCTCCCAGTAGTCATGTATGGATGTGAGAGTATAAAGATATCTGAGCACCAAAGAATTGATGCTTTTGAACTTTGGTGCTGGAGAAACTCTTGAGTGTCCCTTGGACTGCGAGGAGATCCAACCAGTCCATCATACAGGAAATCAGTCTTGATTATTCATTGGAAGGACTGATGCTGATCTGAAACTGCAATATTTGGCCACCTGTTGGGAAGCACCAACTCATTTGAAAAGACCCTGATGCTGGGAAAGATTGAAGGCAGGAGAAGAAGGAGATGACAAAGGATGAGATGGTTGGATGGCATCATCGACGTGATGGTCATGAGTTGGAGTAGGCTAAAGGAGTTGGTGGTGCAGTCCATGGGGTTGCAAAGAGCTGCACACGAATGAGCAACTGAACTGAACTGATACTGACTATGGTATGGTGATATCTCATTGTAGTTGTAATTTGCATTTCTCTAATAACGAGTGATGTTGAGGATATTTTCATATGTTTGTTAGCCATCTTTATGTCTTCTTTAGAGAAATGTCTGTTTAGGTCTTTTTCCCATTTTTTGATTGGGTTGTTTGCTTTTATGGCATTGAATTATTGAGCAGCTTGTATTATTTTGAAATTAATCCTTTGTTAGTTGTTTCACTGCGTTATTTTCTCCCATTCTGAGTGTTGTCTTTTCACCTTGCTTATAGTTTCCTTTGCTGTGCAAAAGCTTTTAAGATTAATCAGGTCCCACTTATTTACATTTGTTTTTATTTCTGTTACTCTAGGAGGTAGGTCAAGAGGATTTTGCTTTCATTTATGTTATCGAGTGTTCTGTTTTTCTCTAAGAGTTTTATAGTTTCTGGTCTTACATTTAGCTCTTTAATCCATTTTGAGTTTATCTTTGTGTATGGTGTTAGGAAGTGTTCTAATTTCATTCTTTTACATTTAGCTGTCCAGTTTTCCCAGCACCATTTATTGAAGAGGCTATCTTTGCCCCATTGTATATTCTTTGCCTCCTTTGTCAAAAATAAGGTACCCAAAGATGCATGGGTTTACTTCTGAGCCTTCTGTCTTGTTCCTTTGGTCTATATTTTTGTTTTTTGTGCCACTACCATACTGCCTTGATGACTGTAGCTTTGTAGTATAATCTGAAGTCAGGAAGGTTGATTCCTCCAGTTCCGTTCTTCTTTCTCAAGACTGCTTTGGCTATTCAGGGTCTTTTGTGTTTTCATATGAATTATGAAATTTTTTTTCTAGTTCTGTGAAAATGCCATTGGTAATTTGATAGGGATTTAATCCAATCTGTAGACTGCATTTGATAGTATAGTCATTTTCACAATGCCATTTCTTGCTATCCAGAAACATGAAATATCTCTTCATCTGTTTATTTTGTCCTTGGTTTCTTTCATCAGTATCTTATAATTTCCTGTGTACAGTTATTTTGACTCCTTAGGTAAGTTTATTCCTAGATATTTAATTCTTTTTGTGGCAATGGTGAATGGGATTGATCCCTTAATTTCTCTTTCTTTCATTGTTACTATATAGAAATTCAAGTGATTTCTGTGTATTGATGCTGTATCCTGCAACTTTGCTGATTTCACTGATTAGCTCTAGTAATTTTCTGATACTATCTTTAGGGGTTTCTATGTACAGTACTGTATCATCAGCAAACAGTGAGAGCTTTACTTCTTCTCTGATTTGGATTCCTTTTACTTATTTTCTTCTCTGATCTCTGTAGCTAGGACTTCCATATCTATGTTGAAGAATAGTGGGGAAAGTGAGCACCCTTGTCTTATTCCTGATCTAGTGGAAATACTTTCAGTAGACTAAGGTTTGCTGTAGGCTTATCATATATGGCCTTTACTATGTTGAGATAGGTTTTTCTATGCCTATTTTTTGAAGAGATTTCATTATAAATGGGTGTTAAATTTTGTCAAAGGGTATTTTTACATCTATTGAGATTATCATATGGTTTTTATCTTTTAATTTGTTAATATGGTAAATAACATTGTTTTATTAGCACATATTGAAGAATCCTTCCAATCCTGGAATAAACCCAATTTGATCATGGTGGATGAGCTTTTTGATGTGTTGCTGAATACTGTTTGCTAAAATTTTGTTGAGGATATTTGCATCTATTCCCATCAGTGATATTGGCCTGTACTTTTCTTTTTTATGTTGTCTTTCTCTGGTTTTGGTATCAGGGTGATGGTCCTCATAGAATCATATTGGAAGTTTTCCTTCCTGTGCAATTTTTTGAAAGAGTTTATAAAGATAGTCATTATCTCTTCTCTAAATGGTTAATACAATTTTGAAGTGAAGTCATCTGGTCCTGGGCTTTTGTTTTTTAGGAGATTTTTAATCACAGCTTCAATTATAGTACTTGTAACTGGGTTGTTCATAATTTCTATGTCTTCCTGGTTCAGTCTTTGAAGATTGAACTTTTCTAAGGTTCTGTCCATTTCTTCCAGGTTATCCATTTTATTGCCATATACTTGTCCATAATAGTCTCTTAGAATCCTCTGTGTTTTTACATTCTTTCTTGTTCAGTTCAGTTCAGTTCCTGTCTTGTCCGACTCTTTGTGACCCCATGAACCACAGCATGCCAGGCCTCCCTGTCCATCACAAACTCCTTGAGTCGACCCAAACCCATGTCCATTGAGTCAGTGATGTTATCCAACCATCTCATCTTCTGTCGTCCCCTTCTCTTCCTGCCCTCAATCTCCCCAACATCAGGGTCTTTTCAACTAAGTCAATTCTTCACATCAGGTGGCCAAAGTATTGGAGTTTCAACTTCAACATCAGTCCTTCCAATTAACAGTCAGGATTGATCTCCTTTAGGATGGACTGGTTAGTTCTCCTTGCAGTCCAAGGGACTCTCAAGAGTCTTCTCCAGCACCACAGTTCAAAAGCATGAATTCTTTGACACTCTTCTTTCTTTATAGTTCAAATCTCACATCCATACATGACCACTGGAAAAACCACAGCCTTGACTAGATGGACCTTTGTTGGCAAAGTAATGTCTCTGCTTTTTATATACTGTCTAGGTTGGTCATAATTTTCCTTTAAGGAGTAAGCATCTTTTAATTTCATGGCTGCAATCACCATCTGCAGTGATTTTGGAGCCCAGAAAAAAAAAAAAAAAAAATCCGCCACTCTCTCCACTTTCCCCCCATCTATTCACCATGTAGTGATGGGACCAGATACCATGATCTTAGTTTTCTGAATGTTGAGCTCTAAGCCAACTTGTTCACTCTCCTCTTTCACTTTCATCAAGAGGCTCTTTAGTTCATCACTTTCTGTCATAAGGATGGTGTCATCTGCATATCTAAGGTTTTTGATATTTCTTCTGGCAATCTTGATTCCAGCTTGTGTTTCTTCCAGCCCAGCATTTCTCATGATGTACTCTGCATAGAAGTTAAATAAGCAGGGTGACAATATACAGTCTTGACCTACTCCTTTCCCTATTTGGAACCAGTCTGTTGTTCCATGTCCATTTCTAACTGTTGCTTCCTGACCTGCATACGAGTTTCTCAAAAGGCAGGTCAGGGGGTCTGGTATTCCCATCTCTTTCAGAATTTTCCACAGTTTATTGTGATCCACACAGTCAAAGATTTTGGCATAGTCAATAAAGCAGAAATAGATGTTTTTCTGGAACTCTCTTGCTTTTCCCATGATCCAGTGGATGTTGGCAATTTAATCTCTGGTTCCTCTGCCTTTTCTAAAACCAGCCTGAACATTTGGAATTTCACAGTTCACGTATTGCTAAAGCCTCACTTGCAGAATTTTAAGCTTTTTTTTTTCTTTTTTTTTTAACTAGCTTGTGAAATGAGTGCAATTGTGCGGTAGTTTTAGCATTTTTTTGGCATTGCCTTTCTTTGGGATTGGAATGAAAACTGACCTTTTCCAGTCCTGTGACCACTGCTGAGTTTTCCAAACTTACTGGCATATTGAGTGCAGCACTTTCACAGCATCACCTTTCAGGATTTGAACTAGCTCAACAGAAATTCCATCACCTCCACTAGCTTTGTTCACAGTGATGCTTCCTAAGGCCTACTTGACTTCACATTCCAGGATGTCTGGCTCTAGGTGAATGATCACACCATTGTGATTATCTGGGTTGTAAAGATCTTTTTTGTACAGTTCTTCTTTGTATTCTTGCCACCTCTTCTTAATATCTTCTGCTTCTGTTAGGTCCATACCATATCTGTCCTTTATCAAGCCCATCTCTTTACGAAAAGTTCCCTTGGTATCTCTAGTCTTCTTGACACGATCTCTAGTCTTTCCCATTCTATTGTTTTCCTCTATTGCTTTGCATTGATTGCGAGGAAAGTTTTCTTATCTCTCCTTGCTATTCTTTGGAAATCTATTCAAATGGGTATATCTTTCCTTTTCTCTTTTGCTTTCCACTTCCCTTCTTTTCACAGCTATTTTGTAAGGTCTCCTCAGACAGCCACTTTGCTTTTTTGCCTTTCTTTTTCTTGGGATGGTCTTGATCCATATCTCTTGTACAATATCACGAACCTCTGTCCAGAGCTCATCAAGCAGCCTCTGTCCATAGTTCATTAAGCACTCTGTCTATCAGATCTAGTCCCTTAAATCTATTTCTCACTTCCACTGTATAATCATAAGGGATTTGATTTAGGTCATACCCAAATGGCCCAGTGGTTTTCTCCACTGTCTTCAATTTCAGTCTGAATTTGGCAATAAGGCATTCATGATCTGAGCCACAGTCAGCTCCTGGTCTTGTTTTTGTTGACTGTATAAAGTTTCTCAATCTTTGGATGCAAAGAATATAATCAATTTGATTTCAGTGTTGACCATCTGGCGATGTCCATGTATAAAGTCTTCTCCTGCATTGTTGGAAATGGGTTTTTGCTATGACCAGTACATCCTCTTGGTAGAACTCTTTTAGCCTTCACCCTGCTAACAGGCAAAGTTGTAACCTTTCCTTTGTCATTTCTAATTTTGTTGGTTTGATTCTTCTCTCTTTTTTCCTTGATGAGTCTGGCTATAGGTTAATCAATTTTATTTATCTTCTCAAATAACCAGCTTTTAGTTGTATTAATCTTAACTGTTGTTTCTTTCATTTGTTTTTCATTTATTTCTGCTCAGATCTTTCTGATTTATTTCTTTCTACTAATTTTGGGGATTTTTGTTCTTCTTTTTCCAGTTGTATTAGGTGTAAAGTTAGGTTTTCTTCTATGTATTCCTTGTTTCTTGAACTAGGATTGCATTGCTAGAAACTTCCCTCTGAGAACTGCTTTTGCTGCATCACATAGGTTTTGAGTTCTCGTGTTTTCATTCTCCTTTATTTCTAGAAAATTTTGGATTTCCCTTTGATTTCTTCAGTAACCTGTTGGTTATTTAGAAACGTGTTGCTTAATGTGTATGTGTTTGTGTTTCTTACAGTTTTTTTTTTTTTTTCTTGTAATTGATATTTAGTTCTGTAGCATTGTGGTCAGAGAAGATGCTTGATATGATTTCAATTTTCTAAATTTACTGAGGTTTGACTTGTCACCCAAGATATGGTCTATCCTGGAGTATGTTCCATGTGCACTTGAGAAGGTGTATTCTTCTACATTTGGATGGAATGTCCTGAAGATATCAATGAGATCCATCTTATCTAATGTATCATTTAAGACTTGTGTTAACTTATTAATCTTTTTTGATGATCTGTCCCTTGGTGTGAGTTGGGTGTTAAAGTCTCCTACTATTATTGTGTTACTTTCAATTTCTCCTTTTATGTCTGTTAGTGTTTGTCTTATGTATTGAGGTCCTCTTCTGTTGGGTGCATAGATATTTTCAATTGTTATGTCTTCCTCTTGGATTGATCCCTTGATAATTAGGTAGTGTCATTCCTTATCTCTTGTAATCTTCTTTATATTAAGGTCTATTTTGTCTGATATGAGGATTGCTATTCCAGCTTTCTTTAGTTTCACATCTGCATAGAATATGTTTTCCATCCTCTCACTTTCAGTCTATATGTGTGCATAGGTCTGAAGTGACTTTTTTATAGACAGCATATATATAGAATTTGTTTTTGTATGCATTCAGCCAGTCTGTGTGTTTTGGTTCGTGCATTTAATCCATTTATATTTAAAGTAATTATTGATATATATGTTCCTAGGTCAAATTGCCAACCTCCGCTGGATCATCAAAAAAGCAAGAGAGTTCCAGAAAAATATCTATTTCTGCTTTACTGACTATGCCAAAGCCTTTGATTGTGTGGATCACAGTAAACTGGAAAATTCTGAAAGAGATGGAAACATCAGACCACCTGACCTGCCTCTTGAGAAATCTGTATGCACATCAGGAAGTAATGGTTAGAACTGGACATGGAACAACAGGCTAGTTCCAAATCGGAAAAGGAGTAGGTCAAAGCTGTATATTGTCACCCTGCTTATTTAACTTATATGCAGAGTACATCATAAGAAACCCTGGGATGGATGAAGCACAAGCTGGAATCAAGATTTCCAGGAGATACATCAATAAACTCAGGTATGCAAATAACACCACCCTTATGGCTGAAAGTGAAGAACTAAAGAGCCTCTTGATGAAAGCAAAAGAGGAGAGTGAAAAAGTTGGCTTAAATCTCAACATTCAGAAAACCAACATCATGGCATCTAGTCCCATCACTTCATAGGAAATAGATGAGGAAACAGTGGAAACAATGGCTAAGTTTACTTTTTTGGGCTCCAAAATTACTGCAGATGGTGACTGCAGCCATGAAATTAAAAGATGCTTACTCCTTGGAAGGAAAGTTATGATCAAGCTAGAGCAGTGACATTATTTTGCCAACTAAGGTCCATCTCGTCAAGGCTATGGTTTTTCCAGTAGTCATGCATGGATGTGAAAGTGAAGTCACTCAGTCGTGTCTGACTTTTTGCAACCCTGTGGACTGTAGCCTACCAGGCTCCTCTGTCCATGGGATTTCTCCAGGTAACAATACTGGAGTTGGTTTCCATTTCCTTCTCCAGGGGATGTTCCTGACCCAGGGATCGAACACATGTATTGAACCAGGGTCTCCCACATTGGATGCAGATGCTGTAACCTCTGAGCTACCAGGGAAGCTGATATGAGAGTTGGACTATAAAGAAAGCTGAGCACAGAAGAACTGATGCTTTTGAACTGTGGTGGTGGAGAAGACTCTTAAGGGTCCCTTGGACTTCAAGGATATCCAATCAGTCCATCCTAAAGGAAATCAGTCCTCGGTGTTCACTGGAAGGACTGATGTTGAAGCTGAAACTCTAATACTTTGGCCACCTGATGGGCAGACTGATTCATTGGAAAAGACTCTGATGCTGGGAAAGATTGAGGGCAGGAGGAAAAGGGGACGACAGAGGATGACATGGTTGTATGACATCATGGACTCAATGGACCAGAGTTTGGTAAACTCGGAGTTGATGATGGACAGGGAAGCCTGGCGTTCTGCAGTCCATGGGGTCACATAGAGTCAGATACGACTGAGTGATTGAACTGAACTGATTCTTCTCTTGTATTTTTTGACTATATAGATCCCTTTACATTTGTTGTAAAGCTAGTTTTGTGGTACTGAATCTCTTAACTTTTGCTTTTCTGAAAAGCTTTCTATTTGTCTATCAATTTGAATTGGAATCTTGCTGGTACAGTAATCTTGGTTGTAGATTTTTCCCTTTCAATACTTTAAATATATCCTGCCATTCCCTTCTGGCCTGCAGAGTTTCTGTTGAAAGATCAGCTGTTAAGCTTATGGGGTTTCCTTTGTATGTTACTTGTTGCTTTTCATTTGCTGCTTTTAATATTCTTTCTTTGTGTTTAGTCTTTGTTAGTTTGATTAGTATGTGTCTTGGTGTGTTTCTCCTTGGGCTTTCCTGTATGGGACTCTCTTTGTCTCTTGGACTTGACTGACTATTTCCTTTTCCATATGGGGAAATTTTTTACTCTAATCTCTTCAAAAATTTCTCACATCCTTTCTTTTTCTCTTCTTCTGGGACCCATATAATTCTAATGTTTTTTGTGTTTGATATTGTCCCAGAGGTCTCTGAGACTATCTTCAGTTCTTTTCATTCTTTTTACTTTATTCTGCACTTCAGAAATTATTTCCACCATTTTATCTTCCAGCTCACTGATTCATTTTTCGGCTTTAGGTATTCTCCTATTGATTCCTTCCAGAGTATTTTTAATTTCAGTAATTATGTTGTTTGTCTATGTTTATCCTTTAATTCTTCTAGGTCTTTGTTAATTCATTCTTGCATTTTCTCCCTTTTGTTTTCAAGGTTTTTCATTATCTTTACTATCATTATTCTGAATTCTTTTTCAGGTAGTTTGTCTATTTCCTCTTCATTTATCTGGACTTCTGTGTTTATCGCTGTTTCTTCATTTGTGAGGTATTTCTCTGCCTTTTCCTTTTTTTTTTTTTTTTTTAACTTATTGTGTTTGAGGTCTCCTTTTCCCAGGCTTAAAGGAAAGTTGAATTCTTTCTTTGATGAAAATTTAATCCTTTTTCCCTTTTGGTTTCTGCCCTTCTAAGGTTGGTCCAGTGGTTTGGTGGCTCAGACAGTAAAGAGTCTGTCTACAATGTGAGAGACCTGGGTTCAATCTCTGGGTTGGGAAGATTTCCTGGAAAAGGAAATGGCAGCCCACTCCAGTACTCTTGCCTTGAAAATTCCATGGATGAAGGAGCTTGGTACAGGCTACTATCCATAGGGTCACAAAGAGTCAGGCATGACTGAGAGGGGAAAAAAAAAAAAAAGGTTGGTCCAGTGGTTTGTGTAAGCTTCATGTAGGGTGAGATTTGTGAGGAGATTTTTGTTTGTTTGTTTGTTTTCCATCTGATGGGCAAGGCTGAGTGAGGTGGTAATCCTGTCTGCTGATTATTGTGTTTGTATTTTTCTTTTGTTTGCTATTTAGATGAGGTGTTTTGCAGTTTGTGACTGGTGGTTGGGTGATGCTGGGTCTTATATTCAAATGGTTTCCTTTGTGTGAGTTCTCACTCTTTGATACTCCCTAATAGATGGGTAAACAGTGGAAACAGTGTCAGACTTTATTTTGGGGGGCTCTAAAATCACTGCAGATGGTGATTGCAGCCATGAAATGAAAAGACACTTACTCCTTGGAAGAAAATTTATGACCAACCTAGACAGCATATTCAAAAGCAGAGACATTACTTTGCCAACAAAGGTCCATCTAGTCAAGGCGATGGAGTTTCAAGCTGAAACTCCAGTACTTTGGCCACCTCATGTGAAGAGTTGACTCATTAGAAAAGACTCTGATGCTGAGAGGGGTTGGGGGCAGGAGGAGAAGGGGACAACCAAGGATGAGATGGCTGGATGGCATCACTGACTCGATGGACGTGAGACTGAGTGAACTCCAGAAGTTGGCTATGCACAGGGAGGCCTGGATTGCTGCAATTCATGGGGTCGCAAAAAGTCACATGACTGAGCGACTGACCTGAACTGAACTGAAGGTTAGTTCTCTGTTATTCTAGGTCTTGGAGTCAGTTCTCTCACTCCAAAGGCTCAGGGCTTGATCTCTGGTCAGGAATGAAGATTCCACAAGTGGTTTGTTATGGCATTAAGTGAGATTAAAACAAATATCCAAAAGTGAGAAATCAAAGATAAACTTCAGATAAATGGCACTTACAAAATCAGGCAATTAATAATTAATAATAAAAACAGTGAAATATACACATATACATATACATTCATGATTAAAGTCAAAACAGTCCAACTAAAATAAAGTGCAAGAGTTTGACCTGGTGAACAAAGGAAATCAAAAATTATATTTACCAGTTAAGAACAAAACTATCCAAAGCACAAATTGGAAAACAAAATTTAAAGCATGATGCCAATTGGGGAATAAAGCAATGAAAAGAAAACTAACAAATATTTTGAAAGGAAAGAAAGAATAGGCATGCAAAGTTAAATAAAGCTAGATGAAGAAAATTTATATACAGTAAAAATTAACTGTAAGGGGAAAAGAAAAGTTGGAAAGGCAAACAAAGGGATACATGTAGAAAAAATATAATAGGTTTAAAAAATTAAAAATTAAAATTATAGAAAAAGAGAAGGAAAAAAATTAAAGAAGAAAGAAAAAAGGAAAACCATTGAACTGCAAAAGCGCACTGTAGAGGCAAAAGTTTATAACAAAAATAAAAAAGTGTGACTGACTATACACATATACACCCATAAGCAGAATCAGGATAGTCCAACCAAAATAAAGTACAATAGATTGACCAGGCAAACAAAGGAAACCAAAACTTATATCTACCAATTAAGAACAAAACTAACTAAAGCACAAACTGGAAAATGAAACTAAAGCAAGGTGCCAATTGGGGAATAGAGCAATGAAAATAAAACTAACAAATATGTTGAGAAGAAAGGAAAGAAAAGAAAGAGTAGATATGCAAAGTGAAATAGAGGTAGATAAATGAGATTTATGTACATTAAAGATTAACTGCAAGGGGATAAGAAGAGGAGGAAAAGCAAACAAAGGAATAAATGAAGAAAAATAATAATAGGTTTTAAAAATTAAAATTAAAAGAAGAGAAAAGGGAGAACTCCCAGAACTGCAAAAGCCCAACGTAGAGGCAGAGGTTTATAACAACAATTTAAAAATTTGACTGAGAAAAAAAATGAAGAAAACAAAGAAAAAACTCAAAAGCTTAATTAGATTTCATAGTGCCAATAAAATTGACACATACAAGCAGGGGGAGAGAGGAAAAATAAAAAAGAAAGGAAAAAATCCAAAAGAATCTATCAGTCCAGTTCAGTTCAGTTGTTCAGTCCTGTCTGACTCTTTGCTCCCCATGAATTGCAGCACGCCAGGCCTCCCTGTCCATCACCAGCTCCCAGAGTTCACTGAAACTCATGTCCATTGAGTCGGTGATGCCATCCAGACATCTCAAAAGAATCTATACAACAAATCAAATAATAAGAACAATGATTGTTTTTCTTAAGTCACTGCTGTCAGAATCCTTTCCCTCACTGGGAGTCACAGTGCACCTCACCTCCCTAGGATGCCCTCCAACACTATGCTGATCTCTGGACCTGCTGTGGAGGCAGTTCAGATTTCAATCTGTTCCTACTCCTCTGTGTTCTTGCCTCCATTGTCCACAACTATCAGAACTAGTGCATTTTCTTTTGTGGGTGTTCTCAGTGACCTTTTATATATTCCATAGACACAGAGTCTGCCTAGTTGATCATGTGGATTTAATCTGCAGCTTGTACAGCTGTTGGGGAGGTTTGGGGTCTTTTTCCTTAGCCACATTGCCCCTGGGTTTCAATTGTGGTTTTATTTCCACCTCTGCATGTGGGTCATCTACTGGGGTTTGCTCCTGAGGCTGCCCTGGATGGCTTGGGATTGCCCCAATGAGAGCAGGTGTGGAGATGGTGCAGCTGCTTGGGTTGCAGGGGTTGTGCCACCACCATGTACTCAGGGGAGTTGGCAGCTAGGGCAATAGAAAATATGGTGTTCTAGAAGTGTATGGCAACCAGTATTGGCCAATATGCTCCAATATTCTTTCCTAGAGAACCTCCCTTCCTGACAGAGAAACCTGGCAGGTACAGTCTACAGGGCTGCAAAGAGTAAGACGACCCTGTGCACATAGACACAAGACCTTTTTCGCCTGTTGCAGCTCTGCTCCAGTGAGAGTTGAGTGTGAAGATGGCACAGCTGCTTGGCTTGCAGGGACCCTGGCAGCATGGAGTGTGCAGGGACATGGACTGCCTCCACCACAGGAGTTATGGCCCTGTCATTGTCTTTTTTCCAGCCTCTTGTATTTGGTGATAAGAAGGTCTCTTTGGCTAGTCTTTCTCCATAGCTCTGCCTGTTCAGGCACTTAGAGGGCTCCCTTGCCTGGGGTCCTTCTCTGTTGTTCAGCACATTAGGCACATAGAGAGGACCCTTGGCTGGGATCTTACTCTGTAAATTGGCATGTCAGGCACTTAAAGGGCATGCTGAGTGGATCCTACTCTATTGTTAGGTCCCACCCTCTCTATTGTTCAGCTTCCAATGCTGGCATGTGGGGAAGAGAGGCTATGGTGATGGCTCCACCCCCTACAGGTGACTCAGCAGTATCACCCTGTTTCTATGTCTGCCTGGCTTTCCTCCACAGGCATTTCCAACCACAACCTCCTCCCTTACATCCCCTTGATCTGTCTCTCCACAGTCAACAACAGCCCTTGCCCTGGGATTGCTCCACAATCCCTAAATTCCATCTCCAAGCTGCTGCACCTTCTAGGAGATCTACATCCCTGTCTGGGGTATGTATAGCTGCAGCAAGGACTGTCTGATTCTCATTCCATTTAAGCTGCAACAAATCAGCTATTTCACTATCAGCCTTAAATTTTTCTCCTCTGACTCAGACAATTGCCTCAAGGTCGGGATCTGACTCCTGTTTCAGTCCCCCATCTGCCAAAGGTGGCTCTGGTCCTACTAATACTCCTGTTTTCCCCCTAGTTCCTTTCTCCTATAGAGTTTTGCGTGGGTCTATATATTCTTTTCCGCTGGTCAGGTACTCCTGTCAGCTCTCAGCTGGTGTTCTACATGAACTTCCGTGTCTGAAGGTGTATTCTTGATGTAACCATGGAGAGAGATGTACTCCACATCCACCTACTCCTCTGCCATCTTGTTCTCACCAATTTATTTTTGATCAACAGTTAAAGTGACTGTTTTTCCATGTGTGCATTTGTGCTAAGTCACTTCAGTTGTCTGACTCTTTGTGACTCTATGGACTGTAGCCCCTAAGGCTGCTCTGTGCCTGTGGATTCTCTAGGCAAGAATACTGGAATAGATTCCCATGCCCTCCTCCAGGCGATCTTCTGAACCAGGTATCCAACCCACATTTCTTACATCTCCTGCATTGGTAGGCAGGTTCTTTACCACTGGCGCCACCTGGGAAGACCCTATTTTTCCATAGTCTGGCCTATAAAAATATAATCTAGCTTTTAGAATATTGTAAGACTGATTAAATATATGTATGCACAAATATATGTATATGCTATGTATATAGTATACTTTCAGTTTAAATCTTAACTGACACATACTAATAAACTAATAAACTGAAAAACTGTTAAACTAAAATCTCTTTATAATTAATGAAGGTGAATATTTTTCACGTGTTTAAGGGTTACTTATTTTTCATTTTCTGTGAAATGTGTATATAATTTTCTGATTTTTTTCAATGAAATAGTAGGTTTTTTGTTTATTTGCTTGGTATATATGCTTTATTTTTAAAGCAATTAATATTTTATTTATGATTTGTGTTTGAAACCTATTTTCCTAATTGTTTCTTGCCTTTTATTTTGCTCATGATACTTCTTTGAGCTTGTAATAGTTCCTTCCTCATTCTTCATTACATTGTCTCCTTTCTCTAATCTTTTCTATTTTCTATGTTGTATTTTTTTTTTAATGTATGTGTTTTGGGACTGTGTATTATAGTTATCAGTGAATTTTTAATATAGACATATTGGCAAACTGTCTCATGGGACAGATCTGGCCCGTTGCCTGTTTCTATAAATAAATTTTTATTGGAACACAAACATATATATTAGAATATGGATTATTATGTTGCAATAGCAGAGTTGAGTAATTGCAATAAAAGCTTTATGTCCTGCAAAGCCTAAAATATTTACTATCTGGCCCTTTCAGGAAAAAAATTCTATCACCCTCTGCTTTATCCTCTCCCTGAACTACATCTATATTTATCCGTATTTTGCAGACACAAACTCTCAAACCCAGTGAGGCTAAGAAAAACTTTCATGAATTTGAAGAATTTTCAAACAAAAATTTTCCAAATGGGAGATCCTGGGTTTTACACAAGTCTGTATGACTCCAGAACTGAACTTTTAATAACTGTGCACTTGGTCCAATTATCTAATGATGCACTCTTAAAGTACAATAAACTATCTTTCAACACAAAAAAACTCAAATCTAGTCACATAAGACAACATAAAATGGAGACATTTTGGAGTATATACTTGTTTTTTGTATAAGTGTATAAGCAATTTGAAAGTTATGGATATCTTTATGGAATTTCTTCATGTCCCAAAGATACCTAAAAATATTATATATCATTCACAAAGAAATGATGTCTACTATAACTACAACATGTCAAAAATCTCGAGGCCATATAAATGCTTGAAATAACAACCAGTGTCATAGCTACAGGCTACAGGGCTACTTTACTTATCAGGAATACGACCTTAATAATGAAATGGATAATGAAAAGAATTGAGTTTTCATACACAGTTCATAAAGATCAGCAACAAAGACACTTTTGGATCAACTTTTAGTACATTATGGTTGACTTTCATTATTTTTTGTAAAATGTACTTTGCAATAGAAAACCACTTCTGACTTCACTAGAAAAACAAAATAAAATAGATCAACCAAACAACTGCAAAAACTGTTTTCTCTTTATTGTCTGATTTAGTGATCAGTTCAGTTCACTCGCTCAGTCGTGTCTGACTCTTTGCGACCCCATGAATCGCAGCACACCAGGCTTCCTTGTCCATTACCAACTCCTGGCATTCACTCAGATTCACGTCCATCGTGTCACTGATGCCATCCAGCCATCTCATCCTCTGTCGTCCTCTTCTCCTCCTTCGCCCAATCCCTCCCAACATCAAAGTCTTTTCCAATGAGTCAACACTTCGCATGAGGTGGCCAAAGTACTGGAGTTTCAGCTTCAGCATCATTCCTTCCAAAGAAATCCCAGGGATGATCTCCTTCAAAATGGACTGGTTGGAACTCCTTGCAGTCCAAGGGACTCTCAAGTCTTCTTCAACAGTTCAAAAGCATCAATTCTTTGGTGCTCATCTTTCTTCACAGTCCAACTCTCACATCCATACATGCCTACTGGAAAAACCATAGCCTTGACTAGATGGACCTTTGTTGGCAAAGTAATGTCTCTGCTTTTAAATATGTTACCTAGGTTGGTCATAACTTCCCTTTCAAGGAGTAAGGGTATTTTAATTTCATGGCTGCAGTCACCATCTGCAGTGATTTTGGAGCCCACAAAAATAAAGTATGACACTGTTTCCACTGTTTCCCCATCTATTTCCCATGAAGTGATGGGACCAGATACCATGATCTTCGTTTTCTGAATGTTGAGCTTTAAGCCAACTTTTTCAGTCTCCACTTTCACTTTCATCAAGAGGCTTTTTAGTTCCTCTTCACTTTCTGCCATTAGGGTGGTGTCATCGGCATATCTAAGGTTTTTGATATTTTTCCTGGCAATCTTGATTCCAGCTTGTGTTTCTTCCAGCCCAGCATTTCTCATTATGTACTCTGCATATAAATTAAATAACCAGGGTGACAATATACAGCCTTGACGTACTCCTTTTCCTATTTGGAACCAGTCTGTTGTTCCATGTCCAGTTCTAACTGCTGCTTCCTGACATGCATACGAGTTTCTCAAGAGGCAGGTCAGGTGGTCTGGTATTCCCTTCTCTTTCAGAATTTTCCACAGTTTATTGTGATCCACACAGTCAAAGGCTTTGGCATAGTCAATAAAGCAGAAATAGATGTTTTTCTGGAACTCTCTTGCTTTTCGATAATCTAGCAGATGTTGGCAATTTGATCTCTGGTTCCTCTGCCTTTTCTAAAAGCAGCTTGAACATCAGGAAGTTCATGGTTCATGTATTGCTGAAGCCTGGCTTGGAGAATTTTGAGCATTACTTTACTAGTTGTGTGAGGATGACTGCAATTGTGCAGTAGTTTGAGCATTCTTTGGCATTGACTTTATTGGAGGTTGGATTGAAAACTGACCTTTTCCTGTGGCCACTGCTGAGTTTTCCAAATTTGTTGGCATATTGAGTGCAGCAATTTCACAGTTTCATCTTTCATGATTTGAAATAGCTCAACTGGAATGCCATTACCTCCACTAGCTTTGTTCAAAGTGATGCTTTTTAAGGCCCACTAGACTTCATATTCCAGGATGTCTGGCTCTAGGTGAGTGATCACATCATCGTGATTATCTGGGTCATGAAGATCTCTTTTGTACAGTTTTTCTGTGTATTCTTGCCACCTGTTCTTAATATCTTCTGCTTCAGTTAGGTCCATACCATTTCTGTTGGGAAATCAAAATGTTACTGATAATTCAATCTGTTAAATAGTCCCCAGAATCCATTTAACTGAGCATGTGAATCAAGCAGTCCCCATTATTCAATGTTACCATATAGTTGGAAAATAATTATTTTTCAACATAAAGTTTTGTTATATTTAGCCTGAATAGTTTGTGTTCTCATCTTCCTTAATGAATGGAAACCATTATTTTCAATAAACTCAACTTGAAAAATAATAATGTTCATAGAACAACATTATATGATTTTGAAAAATTTATTGGCTTTTATTGTCCAGTTTCAAGTTGTGTGGAACTTGAATATCTGTACTTTGTAGCAAATAGCAACATTATTGTTCAGTTGCCAAGTTGTTTCCAACTCTCTATGACCCCATGAACTGCAGCAAACAAGTCTTCCCTGTCCTTCACTATCTCCCTCAGTTTGTCAAACTCATGTCCATTGAGTTAACCATGCCATCCAACTGTCTTATCCTTTGTTGCCCCCTTCTCCTCTTGCTCTCAATCTTTCCCAGCATCAGGGTCTTTTCCAGTGAATCAGCTCTTTACATCAGTTGGCCAAAGTATTGGAGCATCAGTTTAGCACCAGTCCTTCCAATGAATATTTGGGGTTGATATCCTTTAGGATTGACTGTATTGATCTCCTTGCTGTTCAAGGGACACTCAAGAGTCTTCTCCAGTGCCACAGTTCAAACATAAATTCTTTGATGCTCCACCTTTATTACGGTCCAACTCTCATTTAAACACAATATTGAGATGGAAATTTAGATTGAGAGCACCTCTACTATATTATGGCCCTTGTACATTTGACAGTGTTGGAGTTTATTATTCTTACTGTTATCCTCAGCTAATTACATTAATTTCAGTAATGATGAAGAAATTATAAACTATACAACATTGAATAATTATATGGATGTGACACTCTGAAAGAATTTGGCAAAACTCTGAAATCACTTTCATCAAAACATTAAAACTGAATGATGCATTGTTTGCATCTGCCAAGTATTCTGCAGGTAAGTAAAATAGTTAAGTATTTAAGCAGTTAAGAAAAGATGCTTACTCCTTGGAAGGAAAATTATGACCAACCTAGATAGCATATTGAAAAGCAGAGACATTACTTTGCCGACTAAGGTCCGTCTAGTCAAGGCTATGGTTTTTCCAGTAGTCATGTGTGGATGTGAGAGTTGGACTGTGAAGAAAGCTGAGTGTCGAAGAATTGATGCTTTTGAACTGTGATGTTGGAGAAGACTCTTGAGAGTCCCTTGGACTGCAAGGAGATCCAACCAGTCCATTCTGAAGGAGATCAGCCCTAGGATTTCATTGGAAGGAATGACACTAAAGCTGAAACTCCAGTACTTTGGCTACCTCATGCGAAGTGTTGACTCATTGGAAAAGACTCTGATGCTAGGAGGGATTGGGGGCAGGAGGAGAAGGGGACAACAGAGGATGAGATGGCTGGATGGCATCACTGACTCGATGGACGTGAGTCTGATTGAACTCTGGGAGTTGGTGGACATGGAGGCCTGGCGTGCTGCTATTCATGGGGTTGCAAAGAATCGGACATGACTGAGCAACTGAACTGAACTGAACTGAAGGAAAAACAAATGAAGTTAGTTTTTATTAAGGATATAGTAATTCCCACATATTTTTCTCTTATTTTTATTTTGTCCCATTTTTTTTAGAAAATGTTATTATATATTTAAATAATTTCCAAGATCAAAAAATGCTTCCTTTAAAATCAGTTGTATATTATCTTTGAAGCTGTTTATAAGTGTGTATATGTTTTGCTTTTTAATGTGCCTTGCAATTTTTTTGTTGAAAGGTGGACATGATATATCAGGTAATAGAAATTGAGATAGATGATCTTTCAATGACAAGTTTAATGTTTGTCCAGGTGTTAGTCTAAATTTACTGTTTGCTAGAATTGTAGGTTTCAGAGGTGCCTCTTTCCTTCAGAGTCCTTCTCTGTCTTCCTTTTGATCTTAGTTTTCCCTGGAACTCCTTAAGTAGTGTCTGAACCTTGAATTATATCCAGTTATATCCCCATGTTATTGTACTGAATCCCTGATGTGTTCGTAAGACATTGATTAGGTTTCAATCCCTTTAACTGATATGTGTCCACTCTTGGGAACTTTAGAAGTGTTTCCTAGCCTTTCTTTCCCTCCTTAGTTGAGGCAGAAAGGCTAGAAGGGGCTGAAGTTGGGTAATTTCCTTTATCTTAAATTGGATCAGGCTTTGGTAAAGTCTTGTCTCTTTCTAGGTTGGCATTTGTGGGGAAGAACACTTTGAGCTTGTTTCAAAATGGTCATCTTTCCCATGGATATATTTCAAAGTAATTACTTCCCCCCTTTCCCTGGACAAATAAAAGGGGGTTTTTCTCAGATCTTCATTGGAAGAACTTGGTGGGGTTCTTGGAGGTTAAACCTCCCAGTATGTGGCATCTCCTTGGGCTGGGCAGCCAGGAGTATTTAACTCTCAAGTCCACATTCAGCTTTCAGCAATTCATTAAAGTTACCATTCCGAGGCTTCAGTGACTTCTGCTTCAGATAAGCTGTTCTGTGTTTTCTAAATTCACCTGTCTACAGTTTTTACAGTGACAGCATGTGGTGTGACCTCAATTCTCTGATGGATCAAAAAAAGATGTTGTATTTCAATTTGTTCAGTTTTTGCTCTTGTTGTGGGAGTAGAAATAATGATCTGCGAACTCTTTACATCTTGGAAGGGAAACTGGAATCCAACAGTGATTCTTTAAAATAACTTGCCAATTAAAATGATTACTTACAAAATTTCAGAGTGAAATATGTATTTCAGTAGGGTATGTCAAGTATGCTGTCAGAATTTAGTATCTCTTTGCATTCTTCTCATTATCCAGAGAGTACTTGTATCCAAAGTGTCATCCTTAACTTTAAGTACATATAGTAATAGGTAAAAATTATTGAGGCATTCCATTTGTACTAGTTGCTTACTTTGGACCATTTAAGAATAAGAGACAATTTCCAGGTTGGTTCCAGAGACCATTTCTAAGCCTTTAAATCCTTGAGTGTTATATGTGAATTTGGGGTTTTTTATTGACTTTCAGAAAAGAAGAAAAGGAATATGATGAATATAAGAGAAGATATTATAATTCATAATGAAAACCCAAAAGTATTCCCTAAAGTGTGATTTAAAAAAATGATATGTTTGGCGACTTTAAATTATGCGATTATAATAAATACTAATACTTTACAGTGCTTAGGACATTTTGTCCCAAAGCATAGGTATATTTAGTTAATTCCACAGCAAGATAAATTTGTTAATGAATACTGGAAGTACAACTGCTTAGTGGACCAGAAGAAAAAAAAAATGAATATACAGTTACTTACTTACATTGCTGTACAAATTACCAATTAGATCTCACAAGNTAGACTAAATCACCAAAACATGGAATAGTAATCACATTCCTAATTTTAAGGCTTTCTATTAGCATTCCAGTGTATGTTAAAGCCTGTCCTCAGAAGTAAGTTATTAAATTTTGAAAAAGAGATTTTGTTTTATATTACAGAATGCAAAGTTAATATTAATTTGTAGACAATTAAATTTTGATAATAAATTATTAGTGTCTTAAATTCTTAGTTTAAACAGATTCAAAGGAAAAAACTAATAGTGTATTTTCATTTTCTTTGTTTCCCAGTCATTTGCAGAAATAGGATTAATAATATACAAGAAGTTTAGATTTTTGATGTTCATTTTGTATGTTGTTAATAAAATACCTTATTCCAAATTTTCAATTACAATTTCCTCTGGTGTGCATTTGATTTTAGGTCAATTGAGGACCTCATTCTGTCATTCTCTTAAATTTCTACCAGATATTAAGTAATAGAGCAGATAGAAATTCTCAAAGTGTTAAAGTTACAGATAATTCAGATAGAGGGAAAAAAACAACAACAACCAAAAGTCTCTGAAATCAACCTTAAAAGAACAAGATTCACAATGCATGAAGTATGTCAGTTTTGCTGAGAAAAATAGCAAGAAATACAAATAGAAAAAAAATGGCAAAAATTATAAAATACTGCTGACTATGAAGATTCTTTGTTGACCTTCCTCTATTTATAAAAATAATTTGTTGTGCAGTTATTAATCATGGATCATTCTGATGCCTAATGAGACAGAAAGCAATATTTTAGTGTATATTAAGACAATATTTCTTGAAAGGCAAAGAAAAGTATAGGACTTCTTTCCAGTATTGTTTTGATATCTTTCAGCTTAAAATATAGATATGGAAATCTAGCATATGTTCATGAGTATATGAAGATAATTAAATATTAGTGACCTCATAAAGGGATTTAATGCTGAGCTTTGGTAACAGTAGTGTCTCATTGGTGATAACTGTTTCATTTTATGGTAAGACCATCCAAAACAAATCCAGAAATGAAATTCACAGATTATGTAAATAAAATCCAGAAATGTAATATCTTACCATCTGAGGTAAAAGAAAAATACTGGAGAATTAATTGTTTCTATATTTCATCCTTAAAGAATAACTGTGTTGTCTTCTGTGTTGATCTCTCTTTCTGGAAAGAGAATATATAGTTTTAAAAATTAATATTCAACATTATCTGAATTAGACTGATAATATAAATTCTAGAAACTGTTCAGCATAAATTAAAAGTATATCCTTTTTCTGCGAATAAAATTCTTTTTCTTTTTTTTGTTTTAAGAGTCTGAATGCTAAGTATAATGTTTAATTTTATGTGGCATCTTGTACATACCATCACCAGGGTACCCAACTTCTTGTCAAACACCAGTCTAATTGCTGCTCTGAAGGTATACTTTAAATGTGATTGATGTTTAACAATTCAAGTAAATGTGAATGAACCTCATCCAATCAGTTGGCCCTAGAAAAAAGACTAAGATCCCACAAGAATGAATAAAATCTGTCTCCCGACCCTGCTTTGAATTCAAGCATTGATTCTTACCTGCATTTCAGAAACCCTGGTGTGCTTTTACAGAGTTTAAACTTGCCAGTCCCCACAATTGTGTGAACTAATACCTTATTTTGCCAATATTTTTTATAATTTTAGCTTCATATCCCCCTCTAATCTGCCTTGTTTTCTGGTTTCATTTGATGCATTTTACTGTGATATGTTATAGATGTGTCTTCATTTATTTCTTGATATTGTGTATCAAGTGTAAACTAATCTCTATGTTTAATTATGAAAATAGTTCAAATATTATCATTATTTTGAATATTACAACTCCTTTTTTTTTCCTTCTTAAATACTAGTTAGTCATCAGTTCAGTTCAGTTCAGTCGCTCAGTCGTGTCCGACTCTTTGCAACCCCATGAATTGCAGCAAAACAGGCCTCCCTGTCCATCACCAACTCCTGGAGTTCATTCAGACTCACATCCATCGAGTCGGATGCAATCCAGCCATCTCATCCTCAGTCGTCCCCTTCTCCTCCTGCCCCCAATCCTTCCCAGCATCAGAGTCTTTTCCAATGAGTCAACCTTTCGCATGAGGTGACCAAAGTACTGGAGTTTCAGCTTTAGCATCATTCCTCCCAAAGAACACCCAGCATGGATGTTATCATTCTCTTTTCTGGACTTTCTCTTGCTCTTTAGGCACTAATGCAGATTTTTTAAAAAAATTAAACTAAGTTTTTCATTTCAGTTTTATTGATATATAATTGACATACAGCACTATGTATGTTTCAGGTACACAGCATGATGATTTGACTTACAGTTACCATTAAATGATTACCACAATTAGTTTAATCAACATCCATCATCTTATTCTTTCAAATCTTTAATCCCTCTGACCTCAGGGCAACATTTTCTCTTTCAGATCCTTCCAATTGATTGATTTCCTCATCATCTGTATCTAATTTACTTTTTAGCCATGGACAGAAAACCTAGCAGGCTACAGTCCAAAGGGTCGCAAAGAGTTGAACTTGACTGCATGACTAAACACAGACACAGACACACACATTGTATTTTACTTTAATAAGCAGTAGTTTTTAATATATCAGTCTACTGATATGCTGATCTTTCCTCTAAATGTATATTCTATTCCTATTTTTTCTCTTATGAATTTGAAAACTTTAATGTAATATTATTTAAATATCATATTTGATGGAGAAACTAATTCCTCTCCAATCTTATCTCTCTTTGTCACTGATAATTCCTTTCATACTCAGTTATTTCTGTATATATTATAATTTTAAGTTTTGAACTCATCATTGTGGAGAGGTTATCTTCTGAATTGAAGTCATATCTCTTGCCCTGGGAAAGTGTCTCAAATAGCAATTTTATGTTTGTTTCTCCTGAAGCAATAGCAGTTCCAATGATCCTGGAATATTTGTATGGTAATTTCTTAATTAGGTTTATGTTCCATGCAGTTTCTGTAATTGGAAGGCATATAGATCTATGGTTTAATTTCCACAAGGAAGCTTTTTTACCATTGCTTTTGAAGGACTTTATTATTTATAATTAACTTTTACTCCATCATTTATATTATGGTTTAGCATGGATGGTAGATATATGTATCTCCTCAATTCACTATGTTATCGGAAGTTGAGTTTAAAGTATATATTTTATGATCTATAATACATTCTAAAAGATCAGAATAATTCTGACATGTATTGTTCATACTTTACTGTTTATAGGCAGAGAGTCTTTTTGCCTTTTTCTCTATTTAATTATAATTTAATTGCATTTGTATATATTGGGTATATTAGGGGATTCCCTAGTGGCTCAGATAGTAAAGAATTGGCCTGCAATGCTAAAGACTAAGGTTCAGTCCCTAGGTCGGGAAGATCCCCTGCAGAAGGGAATGGCTACCCACTCCAATATTATTTCCTGGAGAATTCTATGGACAGAGGAACCTAGCAGGCTACAGTCCATAGTATTGCAAAGAGTCAAACATGACTGAGTGACTAACACATATCAAATATATTGCTATTTTGTGATATCACTTGGCATACATCAGAACTATATTTTTCCCTCAACCAAGTTCCCATTGTTTTCAGAATTTTATACATCAAAAAATGTAGTGTTTTCCATACATAAGAAAGTCACATAAGAATAAAGACTTTATTTTATTCAATTTTCTATCTATGGCACCTACTGTAATGCCAGGAACACATAGTCCATATTTAGTATAATTGTAAGTGGATAACAGAAGGTCAAGTTATTGCAGAGCTTACTGGAAGTTACATAACTTCCCTACAGGATGTGCTTGTATTTCTAAGTATCCAAAGT
>SJYQ01000247.1:563787-592967 GCA_006410935.1 Redunca redunca | reverse complement strand
AGTGAAAAATAAATAAGTATAAACATTAAAATTTAAAATTTTATGATATGTTTAATGAGATCACCATTCTTCACTTAAAGTTGTAGTTTATTGTGCTGTTTTAGGTTCATTTAAAGACAATAATTTTAGCATGTATATTTTACTCAGTTTTAATTTCTGCTCAGGAAAGAGAACAAAAAATTCTTAAAATGTTTCCATTGAAACATAGCCACATCAACATAACTTTAGTAATTCAGGATATATTTAATTTAAAATATATATGAAAGTACTTTTTTCTAGCCCAAAAAACTAAAACCAGGGTACTATTTAATATATCTTTTATTATAATTTAGGTTTAATAGGTCAAAATATTCTTAGACTACTGCTATTGAAAAGAGAGTTTGCTATGTTCAAAGATCCCAGAAGTATGGAGCACTCCACACCCTGGGAGGATCAAATAGGGAAGCATTCAGTTCCGTTCAGTTCACTTCAGTCACTCAGTCCTGTCTGACTCTTTGCAACCCCATGAATCACAGCACACCAGGCCTCCCTGTCTGTCCATCACTAACTCCCGGAGTTCACTCATACTCACGTGCACTGAGTCAGTGATGCCATCCAGCCATCTCATCCTCTGTCATCCCTTTCTCCTCCTGCCCCCAATCCCTCCCAGCATCAGAGTCTTTTCCAATGAGTCAACTCTTCGCATGAGGTGGCCAAAGTACTGGAGTTTCAGCTTAAGCATCAGTCCTTCCAAAGAAATCCCAGGGCTGATCTCCTTCAGAATGGACTGGTTGGATCTCTTTGCAGTCCAAGGGACTCTCAAGAGTCTTCTCCAACACCACAGTTCAAAAGTATCAATTCTTTGGTGCTCAGCTTTCTTTATAGTCCAACTCTCATATCCATACATGACCACTGGAAAAACCATAGCCTTGACTAGATGGACCTTTGTTGGCAATGTAATGTCTCTGCTTTTCAATATGCTATCTAGGTTGGTCATTGTGGGGCCCTAAATGGGAAACCTTGAAAAAGAAAAAGGCTAGCATTGCAGAGGGAAACTAAGATGGCACCTGGCAGAAGAGATGGGGGCGTAGTCTATGTTGTTTGACAAAACTTCTGATTGGCTCTCTTGATTTCTGTGCACGTAGACAGTGCGTGATCACCATAGACTCCTGTTATAATGATGGCACATGACGATCTGACCTTTAACGTTGATTGGTGTAACTATGAAAAGTCCCTCGCAAACCCCTCCCCGCTTGCCTTTATAAGCAGGGAGTTTGCAACAATAAAGTGGAACCGCACTAGACGGAACCCCTGTCGCGTCTGATTGTCTCTCGCTCACCGAGGGTCTGGGTTGGCAGACAGCAGGCTCACCTTTCCTCGGGACCCCTCAGCTCTCTGCTGAGGGAAGTTCCACTGCCTCTCTCTCTTTCTGCAGAGTGCTCCCCGCAGGTCATAACTTTCCTTCCAAGGAGTAAGCGTCTTTTAATTTCATGGCTGCAGTCACCATCTGCAGTGATTTTGGAGCCTAAAAAAATAAAGTCTGACACTGTTTCCACTGTTTCCCCATCTATTTCCCATGAAGCGATGGGACCAGATGCCATGATCTTCGTTTTCTGAATGTTGAGCTTTAAGCCAACTTTTTCACTCTCCTCTTTCACTTTCATCAAGACGCTTTTTAGCTCCTCTTCACTTTCTGCTATCAGGCTGGTGTCATCTGCATATCTGAGGTTATTGATATTTCTCCTGGCAATCTTGATTCCAACTTGTGCTTCTTCCAGCCCAGCGTTTCTCATGATGTACTCTGCATAGAAGTTAAATAAGCAGGGTGACAATATACAGCCTTGACGTACTCCTTTTCCTATTTGGAACCATTCTGTTGTTCCATGTCCAGTTCTAACTGTTGCTTCCTGACCTGCATACAAATTTCTCAGGGGGAAGGTCAGGTGGTCTGGTATTCCCATCTCTTTCAGAATTTTCCACAGTTTATTGTGATCCACACAGTCAAAGGCTTTGGCATAGTCAATAAAGCAGAAATAGATGTTTTTCTGGAACTCTCTTGCTTTTTCAATGATCCAGCAGACATTGGTAATTTGACCTCTGGTTCTCTGCCTTTTCTAAAACCAGCTTGAACATCTCAAAATTCATGGTTCACATATTGCTGAAGCCTCGCTTGGAGAATTTTCAGCATTTTACTAGCATGTGAGATGAGGGCAATTGTGTGGTAGTTTGAGCATTCTTTGGCATTGCCTTTCTTTGGGATTGGAATGAAAACTTGGACTCAGTAAAAAGTTAGAGGGAGGAATGTTAACTGTAGGAAGAATCTATACTGTGGCTTACATGGGAAGGAATTAATGAAGCATGGTAATCAGCTTTAGGATTGCATACTTTGAATAATTTCAGTGGACTCTGCCTCGTAAGAACTGTCCTTTGGCTATTTTTCAGGATTAGGACAGGTAGTGTATGGCCCTAAGTATGAATGCCCAGTAAAGGAGGTGGTTGAGAAAAGAAGTGGTTGGTCATAGCGGCTCTGAGCTGGCTGGTTTGATTTGATTAGTGTTCACTTGGCTTCCCTTGTATCTCAGTTGTTAAAGAATCTACCAGTAGTGCAGAAGACTTGGGTTTGACCCCTGGGTTGGGAAGATCCCCTGGAGAAGTAAATGGCAACCCACTCCAGCATTCTTGCCTGGAAAAATCCTATGGACAGAGGAGCCTGGTGGGCTGCAGTCCATGGGGTCGAAAAGAGTCGGCATGACTGAGAAACTAACCCTTACCTTACCTCTTGGGTAAGTTGTTTATTTATCTCAGTTCAGTTCAGTCAGTTCACTGGCTCAGTCGTGTCTGACTCTTTATGACCCCATGAATCGCAGAAGCCAGGCCTCCCTGTCCATCACTAACTCCCAGAATTCAGTCAAACTCACGTCCATCAAGTCGGTGATGCCACCCAGCCACCTCATCCTCTGTTATCCCCTTCTCCTCCTGCCTCCAATCCCTCCCAGCATCAGAGCCTTTGCCAATGAGTCAACTCTTTGCATTAGGTGGCCAAAGTATTGGAGTTTCAGCTTCAGCGTCACTCCTTCCAATGAACAGCCAGGACAGATCTTTATTATCTCTAGGAATTTGTTAACCTTGGAAGGGGCAGTTCTTCCAGGGTCTGCAAGACCCCAAATGTTAAAGCATCAGTGCGGGAAATAAAAAACCTGGTAAATACAGATATATTCTAGAATATAGACACATTTTTCTTCCCAAATAAAACACTGCAATTTACATTCTGCCTCATTTCAAGCAATCAGTTGGGTTTTATGAGTCCTACCACTGGATGATAGCTGTTTTTTATTTGTTTCATTTGTTAATAGCAAATTCAGCAACAAACATTTCCAAGTATTTATTAAGACAAACGTCTTTGAGAGATTAATCAAATGAGTATAAATATGTATTTTGCATGTTGTAAAAATCAATAAACTTTGCTACCTTGCTGTCAAGTCACAATAAAGATACAGAATATAATTTGACCTTTGTAAAAAAAAAATACAACAAGCAACAACAATAAAAGACGATAACAATTAAAAAAAAAAATAGGTGGTTAAGATCTGCCTACAGAAAAATATTATTTAGATAATAATAGGTTTAATTTCTCCAAAATACTAGGGAATTCTCCATCTAGGTCTTAACCCCTCTAAGAAAATCTAAAATTATGCACGTCTTTAATTTATTTTTTCTGAATATCTTTAGAGAAAGAGAAACATGGGTTATAGAATCCTATGAATTATAGATAACGGTACATGTTTTAGCTGTACTGAGTTTCCCCTCAGACAGACACAACTTCACTGCCAGTTTTATATATATACTTTTATAAGTCACTCTTGCAAACCATAGTTCTCTCTTTCTCTTTATGCTCCCAAAGCAGATATGAGCATTTCCAGATCCTTTGGGTTTCTTTGTAGAAATTGTATTTAGTTTTATTATATTGCTTCCTTTAGGACGTGATAGTCAATTCTGGCACCTTCTTAGTTTTTTCCACATTATAATATGATATTGCAGAAGAAAAATGTAGATTTTAAAATGTTGACAGAAAACACTAAGACTTAGAAGCAAATATATTTCATTTTCTTAACATTTTACCCATAATATTAAAATATTTTATGTTATGTGTGTGTGTTAGTCTCTCAGTCATGTCCAACTCTTTGTGACCCCATGGACTGCAGCCTGCCAGGCTTCTCTGTCCATGGAATTCTCCAGGCAAGAATATTGGAGTGGATTGCCATTATTTTCTCAAGGGAACTTCCTAACCCAGGGACTGAACCCAGGTCTCCTGCATCACAGGCAGATTCTTTACCATTTGAGCTACAGGGAAGTCTGTAAATTATTTTATAGAGTTACCTAAATCATTTGGTCCTTAAAGGAAAATAATTGTTCAATAAAAATGTATAGATTTCTGTGATCTGTAATGGGCTTCCCAGGTAGCTCAATAGGTAAAGAATCCACCTGCCAATGCAGGAGACATGTTTGATCCGTGGATCAGAAGGAAATAGGAACCACTCCAGCATTCTTACCTGGGAAATCCCATGGACAGAGGAGCCTGGTGGGCTATGGTCCATGGGACCAAAAAGAGTCAGACGCAACTTAGCAACTGAACAACAACAATGGTCTTTAATATCACTGACTGATAGATATGTATTTGTGATAGTTTTTATTTAATTTTCTAGAATTAAGAAAACAGACTAAATACTCTTAGTTATCTCTTCCAAGCAAATAAATATAATTTAACAGCTAATTCATACTGCTATAACACACATTTACATTTGGACATCTTGCTATTGTGAATTAATAAAATCAGTCAGAAGGCATCTTTTTTTGTGAAGATTACCACTAAATCTGTGATTCCCTGCTGGCTTAGATGGTAAATAATCCACCTACAACACTGGAGACCTAATTCGATATCTGGGTCAGGAAGATTGCCTGGAGAAGAGAATGGCTACTCACACCAGCTGGGCTGGATGAAGCACAAGCTAGAACCAAGAGTGCTGGAGAAATGTCAATAACCTCAGATATGCAGATGACACCACCCATATGGCAGAAAGCGAAGAAGAACTAAAGAGCCTCTTGAAGATAGTGAAAGAGGAGATTGAAAAAGTTGGCTTAATATTCAACATTCAGAAAACTAAGATCATGGCATCCGGTCCCATCACTTCATGGCAAAGATGGGGAAACAATGAAAACAATGAGAGACTATTTTTTTTGACCTCCAAAATCACTGTAGATGGTGACTGCAGCCATATACTTAAAAGAAACTTGCTCCTTGGAAGAAAGCTATGACCAACTTAGACAGCATATTAAAAAACAGAGATATGACTTTGCCAACTAGGGTCTACGCAGTCAATGGTTTTTCCAGTAGTAATGCATGGATGTGAGAGTTGGACTATAAAGAAATCTGAGTGCTAAATAATTGATGCTCTTGAACTGTGGCATTGGAGAAAACTTTTCAGAGTCCCTTGGGCTGCAAGGAGATCAACCAGTCAATCCTAAAGGAAATCAGTATTGAATATTCATCGGAAGGACTGATGCTGAAGCTGAAACCCCAGTACTTTGGCCACCTGATGCAAAGATCTGACTCACCGAAAAGACCTCAATGCTGGGAAAGATTGAAGATAGGAGAAGGGAATGATAGAGGATGAGATGGTTGGATGGCATCACTGACTCAATGGACATGAGTCATGGACATGAGCAAGCTCTAGGAGTTGGTGATGGACAGAGAACCTGGCCTGCTGCAGTCCGTGGGGTTGCAAAGAGTCGGACACAACTGAGTGACTGAACTGAACTGAATTGAACTAATTCTTGCTTGGAAAATTCCATGGAGAGAAGAGCCCGGTGGCCACAGTGCATGGTGTTGCAGAGTTGGACAGGACTGAACAACTAACTACTAAATTTAATTTTAGTTAAAGGCCTAACTTTCTTCTGCCTTCTCTATTTATAAACTTATATATTCAAAATATTATATACTTTTTAAAATTGATGTATATTGCATGTTTGAGAGTATAAATTTCATTTAAGCAATCAGTCAGTTCAGTTCAGTCACTCAGTTCAGTTCAGTCTCTCAGTTGTGTCCGACTCTTTGCAATCCCATGAATAACAGCATGCCAAGTCTCTCTGTCCATCACCGTCTCCCAGAGTTCACTCAAACTCATGTCCATCGAGTCAGTGATGCCATCCAGCCATCTCATCCTCTGTCATCCCCTTCTCCTCCTGTCCCTAATCCCTCCCAGCATCAGGGTCTTTTCCAAAGAGTCAACTTTTTGAATGAGATGGCCAAAGTATTGGAGTTTCAGCTTTAGCATCAGTCCTTCCAAAGAAATCCCAGGGCTGATATCCTTTAGAATGGACTGGGTGGATCGGCTTGCAGTTCAAGGGACTCTCAAGAGTCTTCTCCAACACCACAGTTCAAAAGCATCAATTCTTCGGCGCTCAGCCTTCTTCACAGTCCAACTCTCACATCCATACATGATCACTGGAAAAACCACAGCCTTGACTAGACAGACCTTTGTTGGCAAGGTAATGTCTCTGCTTTTGAATATACTAACTAGGTTGGTCATAACTTTCCTTGCAAGGAGTAAGCGTCTTTTAATTTCATGGCTGCAGTCACCATCTGCAGTGATTTTGGAGCTTAAAAAAATAAAGTCTGACACTGTTTCCACTGTTTCCCCATCTATTTCCCATGAAATGATGGGACCAGATGCCATGATCTTCGTTTTCTGAAAGTTGAGCTTTAAGCCAACTTTTTCACTCTCCTCTTTCACTTTCATCAAGAGGCTTTTTAGCTCCTCTTCACTTTCTGCCATAAGGGCGGTGTCATCTACACATCTGAGGTTACTGATATTTCTCCTGGCAATCTTGATTCCAGCTTGTGCTTCTTCCAGCCCAGTGTTTCTCATGATGTACTCTGCATATAAGTTAAATAAGCAGGGTGACCACAAACAGTCTTGACGTACTCCTTTTCCTATTTGGAACCATTCTGTTGTTCCATGTCCAGTTCTAACTGTTGATTCCTGGACTGCATACAGTTTTCTCAAGAGGCAGGTCAGGTGGTCTGCTATTCCCATCTGCTTCAGAATTTTCCACAGTTTATTGTGATCCACACAGTCAAAAGCTTTGGCATAGTCAATAAAGCAGAAATAGATTTTTTTTTCTCTCATGCTTTTTCAATGATCCAGAGAATGTTGGCAATTTAATCCCTGATTTCTCTGCCTTTTCTAAAAGCAGCTTGAACATCTGCAAGTTTATGGTTCATGTATTGCTGAAGCCTGGCTTGAAGCATTTTGAGCATGACTTTATTAGTGTGTGAGATAAGGGCAATTGTGTGGTAGTTTGAGAATTTTTTGACATTGCCTTTCTTTGGGATTGGAATGAAAACTGACCTTTTCCAGTACTGTGCCCACTGCCCAGTTTTCCATATTTGCTGGCATAGATCTGATAGACAGAGTGCCTGATGAACTATGGAATGAGGTTTGTGACATTGTACAGGAGACAGGGATCAAGACCATCCCCATGGAAAAGAAATGCAAAAAACCAAAATGGCTGTCTGAGGAGGCCTTACAAATAGCTGTGAAAAGAAGAGAAGTGAAAAGCAAAGGAGAAAAGGAAAGATATAAGCATCTGAATGCAGAGTTCCAAAGAATGGCAAGGAGAGATAAGAAAGCTTTCCTCAGCAATCAATGCAAAGAAATAGAGGAAAACAACAGAATGGGAAAGACTAGAGATCTCTTCAAGAAGATTAGAGATACCAAGGGAACATTTCATGCAAAGATAGGCTCGAAAAAGGACAGAAATGGTATGGACCTTACATAAGCAAAAGATATTAAGAAGAGGTGGTAAGAGTACACAGAAGAACTGTACAAAGAAAGATCTTCATGACCCAGAGAATCATGATGGTATGATTACTCACCTAGAGCCAAACATCCTGGAATGTGAAGTCAGTCACTCCGTCATGTCCACCTCTTTGATACCCCATAGACTGTAGCACTCCAGGCCTCCCTGTCCATCACCAACTCCCAGAATTTACACATCCATCCAGTATACTACTGGAGATCTGTGGAAAATAACTTCAGAAAGAATGACGAGATGGAGCCAAAACAACAACAACACCCAGTTGTGGCTGTGACTGGTGATGGAAGTAAAGTATGATGTTGTAAAGAGCAATATTGCATAGGAACCTGGAATGATAGGTCCATGATCAAGGCAAATTGAAAGTGGTCAAATAGGAGATGAAAAGAGTGAACATCAACGTTTTAGAAATCAGCTCACTAAAATGGACCTGAATGGGTGAATTTAACTCAGATGACCTTTTCATTATAGGGTACTGGAATGAAAAAGTAAGAAGTCAAGAAACATCTGAAATAACAGGCAAATTTGTCTTTGGAGTACGGAATGAAGCAGAGCAAAGGCTAATAGACTTTTGCCAAGAGAACGGACTGGTCATAGCAAACGCCCTCTTCCAACAACAAAAGAGAAGACTCTACACATGGACATCACCAGATGGTCAACAACAAAAATCAGATTAATTATATTATTTTCAGCCAAAGATGGAGAAGCTCTATACATTCAGCATAAACAAGACCGGGAACTGACTGGCTCAGATCATGAACTGATTGCCAAATTTAGACTGAAATTGAAGAAAGTAGGGAAACCACTAGACCATTCAGGTATGACCTATATCAAATCCCTTATGATTATACAGTAGAAGTGAGAAATGGATTCAAAGGATTAGATTTGATAGAGTGCCTGAAGAATTATGGACAGAGGTTTGTGACATTGTACTTAAGCTATAACCAACTTTAAGTATCAGTCAGATTTTTGTGTACACTCTACTGGCATTCATCCATCCACACTGGTTCTCCATATATGTATATTTTATGATAGACACCCTGGCATTTCTATACTTTTTTATGATTAAGTGACAGTCATCTTTTTAAAATGATGAATACTGAGATAGTAGTTGACAATCTTCTCATTTGTAAGTGATACATAATAAGTCTCAAAGTATATTGTAACTATGTTTGCTTTTATTTTTTCTTTACACAGAAATAATAATTTAAAATTTCCTTTGCATTTAATAATTTGTAATGGGAAACTGGCATATAACAAACAACAAAATGGTGTTCAAATCTTATTTTACTTTTATATATGGTATCCTACTTATGGGATCTTCCCTGGTGGCTCAGACGGTAAAGCGTCTGCCTACAATGTGGAAGACCTGGGTTCAATCCCTGGGTGAGGAAGATCTCCTGGAGAAGGAAATGGCAACCCACTCCAGTATTCTTGCCTGGAAAATTCCATGGATGGAGGAACCTGGTAGGCTACAGTCCATGGGGTCGCAAAAAGTTGGACACAACTGAGCGAATTCACACACACACACATCCTACTTATAACTCATACAGATTAAAGGGAAATATTTTATAAAGTTTGAAAACTTATAGAAATATTTGGAAGTCTTGGACTAAACTGTCTTGTACTCCCTATAGCATTTATAGTTTATACAATGCATATTTGAAACTTGTTTGGTAAGGGAAAGAGAGGCCTCTGGTGTTCAGAAAAACACTGGTTATATTTAAGTATTTAATTTTTTTAACTTTGTTTTCCCATGAAATTTCCATCTGTTGCATAGAAATAATAGGCAGATTTCTCAAGGTTGTTTTAAGAAAGATATGAGATAACAGTGCATGTAAAATATAAATGTCTAAGTAAAGATTAAAAACTTGACATTCAATAAATAACACCTAATGTGTGTGTGTGTGTGTGTATGTGTGTGTGTGTCTTCATAGCCTGAAAAGAGGTATTTTATATACTTTGAATGTTATTACCTGGCTATTCTAGTGATTAATTCTTTATTATCTTTTACTTCCTTGATTTAAACATTACCTCCTCAGAGTTGGCTTCCTTAGCTTTCATACGTAAATAATTTTCAGCAACATCTCAGTCTCTTTATTACTTTATTTTTATTTAATTCCTTCATAGCACATATTACTAGACTCATTGGAAAAGACTTTGATGCTGGGACGGATTGGGGGCAGGAGGAGAAGGGGACGACAGAGGATGAGATGGCTGGATGGCATCACTGACTAGATGGATGCGAGTCTGAGTGAACTCCGGGAATTGGTGATGGACAGGGAGGCCTGGCGTGCTGCAATTCATGGGGTCACAAAGAGTCGGACACGACTGAGTGACTGAACTGAACTGAACTGAACTGAATGTGTTTGTGAAGGAATTAAATAAAAGTGTGGCTTGATCGTGTTCCATTAAACTGACCCCTCTTATTGAATTGAAGACTTGGTTGCCTTATACATACAGTAAATATTTCTCAAAGCAGTGGATAGAAGAAGACATGGTGTTATCTTCTTTAAAAAAAAAAATGAAACCTTAGGTTGTTCCTAGATTTCCCAGCATTCCATGCTGAACACATGAAAGCTAATCTTGTGAAATAAATTTACCATAGCATACCACTTTTCTTCTGAAGCAGTTGTTTCATGACGCATTTCTTCTAACTCCCCTCTAAAGCTATGCACCAAGTATTTTTTGGCCCTTTAAATGTTTGTGAACCCATCATTACAACATTAGACCATTAAAGACTAGTGACAGTAGAACAGAAAAGCTTCAGTATTATTTGAAGTGCTATGAAATTTCATCTTTTGAGAAGCTGTATTCTGTTTGAGAACTGAATTTTCAGGAGAGATTTTAGTACAACCTATCAATATCAAGAATGAATGAATCTCTATGGGACAGAGAAATCTTCAGTTTGAACTTTCAGCCAAAGGAGGAACTGCTTATCTATATATTCAAACATTTAGGACTTTTGAATTTTTTTCACCCAAGTGGAATCAAAGATGCCTTTTTTTTTTTTTTTTTTTTGGTCCATCTTGAACAGAATTCCATCATCTGCTTAATTTCAAACAGGAAATTTCTTTGTTGTCCTTCAAACATTTTTCAGCCTTATTTTGGAAAACCCTTAGTTAGAATAGGGCAACTCCAACAAAAGTAAATGTTTATATATTTATTCATATTTTCTCATGTAAAATATTCTTCTGAGATATTTTGCAATGTTGGTATTAAGAATTGGCATGGGGTGGGCTCGGAGGGGCTGATCTGGTGGGGGAGAGGGCAGAACACATCACACACATGGAAAGAGAGAGAGAAAAAGAGGAAAAAAAAGAATTTGGCATGAGAAATAAGAAATAGTCAACATAAATGACAAAATGAAAGAACAAATCCCAAGAGCTTCATAAATGGTCTTGCACTTTAGTGTGTTTTATATTTAGATGATACATATTGTAATGTAATTTGACAATCATGTGCATTACAATTTCTCATGCGTGTTATGTAATGATATTCTCTGACACTATTTCATTTTTATATTTTTAATTAATTGTCACAATTAGCAAACTCTCTTCAAACAAATGCAATGAGTTAGGCAAAGTGATGACAGGGAAAAAAAAAAAAACAAAAACAACTCTTATTTAACATCTTGAAAGAGTCCAGAAATCACCTACACTTAAAATTCTAGTCTTGGTTTTCACCTAGTTCAATTCACCAAGCATTCAATTGACCAAAACACTGATGTTTGACTTTTCCCTGCATTTTGTTTGTCATTCATTTTAAGTCTCTTATTTTACCCCAAAACTTCTTTCACTGCAAAAAAAGGTAAAACAAATACTCTCAAATGTATATCATGATCTCTGCTCACCAGGCTGAATGAGTGAAGCTTTGCATAGGTATGATATAGTATAAAAAGAACTAGACTCATTTTTTTTAAATGATATATCATACACGCATAGGTATCACATGAGAAATGTGTTCAAAGGCAGAATGTGATTCTGTATGCCTGAGATCTAAGATTTTGCATTTCCAAGGTGTGCTATTGATCTAAAGACAATATTTTGAGAAATTAGACTGACAAACTTTCTTGATTCAATTTTCTATACCTTCTTTATGAAAGTCCCTTAAATTTTTGAGACTTACTTTGCTTGACTGTAAAATAGGAATAACAAAATCAAATCTACTTTTACAATATTCTTTTGAGCATCAAAAAGCTATCATTCTCAAATAATCCATGAAGTTTATAACCCATAAATTTCTATATAAATTAGGGATACTGTTAGTGTTTTTTTTTTTTTTCTTTTAGTTTTATTAGTGTTATTCGCTCAGTTGTGCTCGACTCTTTCAGACCCCATGGACTGCAGTCCACCAGGCTCCTCTGTCCATGAGATTTTCCAGGCAAGGATACTGGAGTGGGTTGCCATTTCCTTCTCCAGGGGATCTTCCCAACCCAGGGATCGAACCTGGTTCTCCTGCACTGCAGGCAGATTCTTTACTGACTGAGCTACAAGGGTTCTATAACCTACTTAAAGCTATCCCTGATTGATTTGCATCCACTGGCAAATTCCTGAGAGTTTATTTTTGGATTTTGACCAAAAATAAAATTGGTCCAAGAGCAAATTTGTGGCTCTTGAGTCATATTATACTGATATTTTGGCTTGCCCAATATTATCAGTAGAGAGTATTATTGGACAGTAGTATCAAATCATATTTTGTTTACAGCTGTGTGTACATCTCCTAGCACAGCTCTCTGTTCGCAATAGTTTCTTAATATATTTTCTGAGAAAAAAATAACAAAAATATTTTCTGAATAACAATCTGTTTTTACTTCAATCATTTATCCATTTAGCAAATATTTATAGGTCATAAACTATATAAATATAGGTAATAGAAAGATGGATAATGCAGTTTACTATTATTAGGTTATAATGGGATGCAGAGTCATTCATAAGCATTATTACAATGCATTGTGAAAAGGTAAAATATTCAATATTGAATACATATATAGGGTGATGTTGGTACACAGAAGACCCTGTCCTGTTTTCATGGTTAGATTGTTCAATAAGATCAAGAGAGACACCAAATTGCCAGTCAAACTACAATAGCTAAATTTCTCAATAGTGGTATTTGCCAGTCTTTTATACAATGAATAAACAGTTAAACCATTTATTTTCAAGTTTCCTTTCAATCTTGTAGTTATATGAATTGAATTTTTTTTTTTATTTTTTGGTCAAGACATGACAAACTCAGAGTAATAACAATTTATGATGTCAGAAACTTTTGTATAGGCCCAAGAAAAGAATTTGATCAATGGGAAAAGACAAATTAATCATAAATGAGATATATTGTAAAGGATTAAGTAATAAGATTAGACAAAAATTTTGGGGAAGAAAGATAGAAAAGAGGTTAAGACATCATCCAAATAGACCCATTGGGACTACAAATAGGTATAGTTGTCACAAATATGAATATAAAGATGACAGATGTAATCACCATTAACAGCATCATCATCTAACTTGCTGACCCTTTAATTCTGAGAGCTTCATAGAGTAGAATGTTATTAAATCCTATCCCCTTCAGGGAAGACAATAAATATGAACTGACAATGATTTTCATAAGAACAGAGTGGTGTTTTCTCTGATCTCATCCAAGGTATTATGAATAAGTCAAGAACAGTTATTTTTTATACCTATTGAAAACATTTGCTTAAAAAAAAAAGGCTGTGTTCTGTTTCTTGTTTTCTTTTTAGCTCAGTAGTTTAGTCAGATGAAATAGCTTTTTGTGTTTAATATTGCTGCTGCTACTGCTGCTAAGTCGCTTCAGTCGTGTCTGACTCTGTGTGACCCCATAGACGGCAGCCCACCAGGCTCCCCAGTCCCTGGGATTTTCCAGGCAAGAACACTGGAGTGGGTTGCCATGTTACTGAGTTTGAAATGACACATATCTCCTCAGTACTTGAACTCTTTTATAAGAAGTCAAATATCTTTTTCTAATTGCCATTCCTCCCTTGAATGTAAGTAATTTGAGTCCCAAAGATATATTTGAAATATGAGACAATATACCTGATTTCTGTGTAAATTGAAGCTTTTAATTCCCTTTTAGCTNTTCTTTTAGCGATTTTTTTTTTTTTAATGGACTGCATTATTTTTCTGGGATAATGTTAAAGATATATTTATTTTCTTACTTAAATTCTGTAAGTTTTTCTCCAATTGATAATGTTAAGATTTTAGATCAAAGCATTATAAAAGTGTGTATTGATAAACATAATTCTTTCCTCAAGGGAATTAACTTTTATAATTGACCTACAACAAGACACCAAATTAATTGTTTTTCATAAGGGCTGTTAATCATAATTGTGACAATTCTGCACAATGAACCCACTAGTAACTGAATATTGCTGTTCACTTTAAGTATAATTTAAATCATACTGCATGTTTAAATGCTGCGGATGGAAGAGGTTCTAAGTGGTTGGAGATGATCCATAAGCTAATTGCTAAGCAGTGGTGGCATTTTCATTTATTATAGGCCACTCAGCCATTAATTGTATGTAGTGATACAGTTCACTGGAGTTTCTCATTGAACAAGTTGCAAAGGTTAACTGGATCCAAGTTGAAAAGAAGTCAAAACTAAGGAAGAAATATGGATTCTATCTACTACCACACATAGAAACAATAACAGTTTTTAAAATTGCAGAAGCAAAGCAATGTTTTTACAATAAAAAAATAAATTTCTACTTATTTTACAGTACACGGGGTCGAAAGAGTTGAACATGACTTAGCAACTAAATCACCACCACCATACTATACTCAAATTCCTTGGGATTAAAATTTATATTGCCAGCTGTTATTTTTATATATATTCTCATTTGAGAGAGTTTAAACTCTTCAACAAATTAACTCTTTTGAATAAAAAATGTGTGATTTAATACTTAGGCATTTCAGAACCAAATGTATTAAATAATTAACTATAAGATTAGAAGGCGCTGTGTATCATTCTTAAGTATTTTGGCATTATTTCTTGTCATTTTGATTGTCCTTTGTACATAACTTATTACACTTACTACTGGAAAATATCTCATGGGTGGCCTTCATTCCAAAGCCTTTACTCCATTTCTTCCATTGTGATTAATCAGACTGACTTGAAAGTAAAAATATCACCACTGTTTCATAGGATCTCACATGTGATAAATCATTTGGAGTTCTCTAGTTAGAAGAATATAGCACTTCAGATGAACTTCACTTGGCAGAATTTCTACTGGTGGAAAAATCTGTCATGATTATTTCTTCCTGAAAAGCATGCACACACACTTCACCAGACAGCAGATCAGTTCAGTTCAGTTCATTTCAGTCGCTCAGTCATGTCCGACGCTTTGCAACCCCATGAATCGCAGCATGCCAGGCCTCCCTGTCCATCACCAACTCCCGGAGTTCACTCAGACTCACGTCCATCGAGTCAATGAGGCCATCCAACCATCTCATCCTCTGTCGTCCCCTTCTCCTCCTGACCCCAATCCCTCCCAGCATCAGAGACTTTTCCAATGAGTCAACTCTTCACATGAGGTGGCCAAAATACTGGAGTTTCAGCTTCAGCATCATTCCCTTCAAAGAAATCCCAGGGCTGATCTCCTTCAGAATGGACTGGTTGGATCTCCTTGCAGTCCACACCAGATTGCCCACACCTAAATCTTGAACTGCCTGACCTCCAGCACTCTGAGCAATAACTATTGTAGTATTTTCTTATAGCAGCCTGAACAGACTAAGAAAATCCAAAAATCCATTGTGTTGCTATTACATAAAATCTATCTTCAGTATTTTCATACCTACTGTGATAGTTAATTTTACATGCCAACTTAAAAGCTCAGATGTCTGTGTATTTCAGGAAGTGTCTGTGTATAAGTGTTTTCAGAAGGGCCTGGGATTTGAATCAGTAACCTGGGTCAAACAAATTGCCTTCCCCAGCATGGATGGGCATTATCCAATCCACTGAGGACTTTCAGGTCTATTCATAGAACTAAAACGTGGAGGAAAAGAGAATTTAATTGCTCTGCCTGGAAGTTTGAATTGTGACATCCATCTTCTTCCTTCAGCAATTTAGATTCTCAAATCTTTAGTCCTATTCTGGAATCCACTGGACTCCCCACTCTCAGGCTCTTTCTTCTGTCTCCAGTTTATAGCTACCCCCCTGAGCCAGAACCTCACTGTTCTAATAGAAAATTGGAATAGTAATATTCCAGCATATGTTGGGTTTGTATTCTATTGGATGTATACAATGGATATATAATATATTTAATATATAAAATTATATAATGTATTACTATTAACCTATTGCTTCTGTTTCTCTGGAGAACCCTCACTAATACACCTATATTACCTTTTTGTGACTGCTTATTACTAAAGTAGCAAATCTTCTTAGCCTCTTAGTCACTCTCACTAATCATATTTTATAATGTCCCCATGAATTTTTTCCCTTTGTTCATATATTTCTTCAAGTTTATTTCCAAAAATAAGGATTGGTTAAATTTCTGAACTTAATATGACCCTTAATACTTAATAAATTTATTTTTCCTGATATTCAAATTATTTTACTGGATACAAAATTCCAGTTATTTTCTTTTCATATTTTGAAATATTGCCTTCCCTGGTGGCTCAGAGGTTAAAACGTCTGCCTCCAATGCGGGAGACCTGGGTTCGATCCCTGGGTCGGCAAGATCCCCTGGAGAAGGAAATGGCAATCCACTCCAGTATTCTTGCCTGGAGAATCCCATGGATGGAGAAGCCTACTCGGTTACAGTCCACAGGGTTGCAAAGAGAAGGACACGACTGAGAGACTTCATCTTCCTTCCACCTTCATTTGAAAATATTACTCCATTGTCTTTTTATAGTCAATATTTTCACTGAGAAGCATGTCAGTGTAATTCTTATTATTTATAGCTTACACTCTTCAGAAGGTTTTTAGAATTTTGTCTTTGTCTAATTTTTTTTAATTTGACTCTTGTTTTTAGCTGTGAATTCTTTCTTATTTATACTGTTTGACATGCCAATTATCTCAGTATAAACCCTTACATTTACATTGTAATTATTTTCTTAATATACAATATGTGCCTGAATATTTATATTTTTCATTAACTCTTAAATTTGTTTTACATGTAAATGAATACAATACAAAGTGAATACAATGAATAAAATTGTCCTCCCTATCTCTTTACTGTATATTTGTATTTTCTCATCATTGGTGCACAGTAAGAGCAGGAGAAAAGTGAAAGAGAAAGTGAAGTCGCTCAGTCGTGTCCAACTCTTTGTGACCCAATGGACTGTAGCCTACCAGGCTCTGAGGAGACTCTCAGTCCATGGAATTTTCCAGGCAAGTGTACCAGAGTGGGTTGCCATTTCCTTCTCCAGGGGATCTTCCTAATCCAGGGATCAAACCTGGGTCTCCTGCACTGCAGGCAGATGCTTTACTGTCTGAGCCACGGAATGGAGTCTGAGATTCACACTTAAGATTAGATTGGAGCTATATATATACTGTGTGTCTGATGCCATAAGCTTGGCCTCTGCATCAGAGCCAATCAAATCTTGGGGACAGATTTCTGGGTGAAGTAGAAAAAATAGCTTATTGCTTTACCAAGCAAAGGGGAGACAGCAGGCTCTTGCCCTCGAAAACTGTGTGTCCCAATCAGTGGAGTTTGGTGAGGAGTTTTATGACTAAGGTTTAAGAGTGGAAATACTGATAAGATTAGGGTATGTGCATGGGCCTGGACTCATTTAATCTGAGGTTTCCCTGGTAGCTCAGACGGTAAAGTGTCTGCCTTCAACGTGGGAGACCCGGGTTCGATCCTTAGGTGGGGAGGTCCTCTGGAGAAGGAAATGGCAACCCACTCCAGTACTCTTGCCTGGAAAATTCCATGGACAGAGGAGCCTTGTAGGCTACAGTCTATGGGGTCACAAAGAGTCAGACATAACTGAGCAAATTCACTTCTTCTTCAGATGATCTTGATGATATTCTCTGGTTCCTTTAGTCTGTCCTCAGGTGACCATATTCAGTGATACTGAGATCTTTTATTTGTTGGGTTTTAATTCTATAAAGACATTATTTATCCCTCGAGGTGGAACCTCATGTATGGATGTGAGAGTTGGACTATAAAGACACCTGAGTGCTGAAGAATCAATGCTTTTGAATTGTGGAGTTGGAGAAAACTCTTGAGACTCCCTTGGACTGCAATGAGATCCAACCAACCCATCCTAAAAGAGATCAGTCCTGAATATTCATTGGAAGGACTGATGTTGAAGCTGAAACTCCAATACTTTGGCTGCTTGATGTGAAGAGCTGACTCATTTGAAAAGACCCTGATGCTGGGAAAGATTGAAGGCAGGAGGAGAAGGGGACAACAGAGAATGAGATAGTTGGATGGCATCACCGACTCAATAGACATGAGTTTGAGTAATCTCCAGAAGTTGGTGATGCAGAGGGAGGCCTGGCATACTGCAGTCCATGGGGCCACAAAGAGTCAGATATGACTAAAAACCTGAACTGAACTGAGGTGGTACCAGTACTCTACCCTCAAGGCTGCACTATTGTTTCTTGGCTTCACCTCCCTTTACTTTGGGCTTCCCAGGTGACCCAGCATAAAGAATCTTCCTGCAATGCAGGATCCCTGGGTCAGGAAGATACACTAGAAAGAGCATGGATACCTACTCCAATATTCTTGTCTGGAGAATTCCATGGACAGAAGAGGATGGTGGGCTAGGGTCAATGGAGTCACAAATAGCGGACATGATTGAAGTAACTTAGCAAGGGCAGCGACTTTGAATACCTTAGCTTCCTGAATCAGTATCTGCTCACAGTCTGCCCTTTGGAACTCAGGGAAGGTCATGCAGGCTGAAGGGGAATAGAAAAGCTTCATTGCTCAAGAGCCCCATAGGGTCCTGCTGGGTTTTCTCAACTGCAAATTGGCACTTGCCAAAATTGTTGCTGACAACTGAACAAGGGAATTCACGTTCTGCCTCTGTTGAGACAACCCTGCACTGTTGCAGCTATTGACCTTCAATACACCCTGAGGGAGTTCAGGGTGGAGTAAGGCACTCTGTGCTCCAGGCAAGCTGGTGGGACAGGTCATTAGACAGATGTTTTAGGAACAGATTTTTTGAACTGACACCCTAAAAAGATGTCCTTTTAATTATAGAGGACTGGAATGCAAAAGCAGGAAGTCAAGAAACACCTAGAGTAACAGGCAAATTTGGCCTTGATATATGGAATGAAGCAGGGCAAAGGCTAATAGAGTTTTGCCAAGGCAACCCACTGGTCATAGCAAAGACCCTCTTCCAACAACACAAGAGAAGACTCTACACATGGACATCACTAGATGGGCAACATCAAAATCAGACTGATTATATACTTTGCAGCCAAAGATGGAGAAGCTCTATCAGTTCAGTTCAGTTCAGTCGCTCAGTCATGTCCGACTTTTTGCAACCCCATGAATCGCAACACGCCAGGCCTCCCTGTCCATCACCAACTCCCGGAGTTCACTCAGACTCACATCCATCGAGTCAGTGATGCCATCCAGCCATCTCATCCTCTGTCGTCCCCCTCTCCTCCTGCCCCCAATCTCTCCCAGCACCAGAGTCTTTTCCAATGAGTCACCTCTTCGCATGAGGTGGCCAAAGTACTCTAGTTTCAGCTTTAGCATCATTCCTCCCTAACAAATCCCAGGGCTGATCTCCTTCAGAATGGACTGGTTGGATCTCCTTGCAGTCCAAGGGACTCTCAAGAGTCTTCTCCAACACCACAGTTCAAAAGCATCAATTCTTCAACGCTCAGCCTTCTTCACAGTCCAACTCTCACATCCATACATGACCACAGGAAAAACAAAGCCTTGACTAGACGGACCTTTAGTCAGCAAAGTAATGTCTCTGCTTTTGAATACGCTATCTAGGTTGGTCATAACTTTTCTTCCAAGGAGTAAGCGTCCTTTAATTTCATGGCTGCAATCACCATCTGCAGTGATTTTGGAGCCCCCCCAAAATAAAGTCTGACACTGTTTCCACTTTTTCCCCATCTAATTGCCATGAAGTGATGGGACCAGATGCCATGATCTTCATTTTCTGAATGTTGAGCTTTAAGCCAACTTTTTTATTCTCCTCCTTCACTTTCATCAAGAAGCATTTTAGTTCCTCTTCACTTTCTGCCATTAGGGTGGTGTCATATGCATATCTGACGTTATTGATATTTCTTCTGGCAATCTTGATTCCAGCTTGTGTTTCTTCCAGTCCAGCATTTCTCATGATGTACTCTGCATATAAGTTCAATAAGCAGGGTGACAATATACAGCCTTGATATATTCCTTTTCCTATTTGGAACCAGTCTGTTGTTCCATGTTCAGTTCTAACTGTTGCTTCCTGACCTGCATACAGATTTCTCAAGAGGCAGGTCAGGTGGTCTGGTGTTCCCATCTCTTTCAGAATTTTCCACAGTTTATTGTGTTTGACACAGTCAAAGGCTTTGGCATAGTCAATAAAGCAGAAATAGATGTTTTTCTATGCTGGGAACTCTCTTGCTTTTTCCTTGATCCAGCGGATGTTGGCAATTTAATCTCTGGTTCCTCTGCCTTTTCTAAAAGCAGCTTGAACATCAGGAAGTTCATGGTTCACCTATTTCTGAAGCTTGGCTTGGAGAATTTTGAGCATTACTTTAGTAGCATGTGAGATGAGTGCAATTGTGTGGCAGTTTGAGCAATTCTTGGCATTGCCTTTCTTTGGGATTGGAATGAAATCTGACCTTTTCCAGTCATGTGGCCACTGCTGTGTTTTCCAAATTTGCTGGCATATTGAGTGCAGCACTTCCACAGCATCATCTTTCAGGATTTGAAACAGCTCCACTGGAATTCCATCACCACCACTAGCATTGTTCATAGTGATGCTTTCTAAGGCCCACTTGACTTCACATTCCAGGATGTCTGGCGCTAGATGAATGATCACACCATCATGATTATCTGGGTCATGAAGTTCTTTTTTGTACAGTTCTTCTGTGTATTCTTGCCACCTCTTCTTAATATCTTCTGCATCTGTTAGGTCCATAGCATTTCTGTCCTTTATCAAGCCTATCTTTGCATGAAATTTTCCCTTGGTATCTCTAATTTTCTTGAAGAGATCTCTAGTCTTTCCCATTCTGTTGTTTTCCTCTATTTCTTTGCATTGATCACTTAAGAAGGCTTTCTCATCTCTTCTTGCTATTCTCTGAAACTCTGCATTCAGATGCTTATATCTTTCCTTTTCTCCTTTGCTTTTCACCTCTTTTCTTTTCACAGCTATTTGTAAGGCCTCCCCAGAAACCATTTTGCTTTTTTGCATTTCTTTTCCATGGGAATGGTCTTGATCCCTGTCTCCTGTACAATGACACGAACCTAATTCCACAGTTCATCAGGCACTCTATCTATCAGATCTAGTCCCTTAAATATATTTCTCATTTCCAGTGTATAATCATAAAAGGGATTTGATTTAGATTATACCTGAATGGTCTAGTGGTTTTCCCTACTTTCTTCAATTTGAGTCTGAATTTGGTAATAAGGAGTTCATGATCTGAGCCACAGTCAGCTCCTGGTCTTGTTTTTGTTGATTGTACAGAGCTTCTCCATCTTTGTCTGCAAAGAATATAATCAATCTGATTTTGGCATTGACCATCTGGTGATGTCCATGTGTAGAGTCTTCTCTTGTGTTGTTGGAAGAGGGTGTTTGCTACGACCAGTGCATTTTCTTGGAACTCTATTATTTTTGCCCTGCTTCATTCTGCATTCCAAGGTCAAATTTGCCTGTTACTCCAGGAGTTTCTTGATTTCCTACTTTTGCTTTCCAGTCCCCTATCATGAAAAGGACATCTTTTGGGGGTGTTAGTTTAAAAAGTGTTGTAGGTCTTCATAGAACCGTTCAACCTCAGCTTCTTCAGCATTACTGGTTGAGGTATAGATTTGGATAACTGTGATATTGAATGGTTTGCCTTGGAGATGAACAGAGATCATTCTGTCGCTTTTGAGATTGCATCCAAGTACTGCATTTCGGACTCTTTTGTTGACGATGATGGCTACTCCATTTCTTCTGCGGGATTCCTGCCCGCAGTAGTAGATATAATGCTCATTTGAGTTAAATTCACCCATTCCAGTCCATTTTAGTTCACTGATTCCTAGAATGTCGACTTTTACTCTTGCCATCTCTTGTCTGACCACTTCCAATTTGCCTTGATTCATGGACCTGACATTCCAGGTTCCTATGCAATTTTGCTCTTTACAACATCAGAACTTGCTTCTGTCACCAGTCACTGAGTATTGTTTTTGCCCTGGCTACATGCCTTCATTCTTTCTGGAGTTATTTCTCCACTGATCTCCAGTGGCATATTGGGCACCTACTGACCTGGGGAGTTCCTCTTTCAGTATCCTATCATTTTGCCTTTTCATACTGTTCATGGGGTTCTCAAGGCAAGAGTACTGAGGTGGTTTGCCATTCCCTTCTCCAGTGGACCACATTCTGTCATGCTAGTAAAGTCGTGGGCAAAATTCTCCAAGCCAGGCTTCAGCAATATGTGAACCGTGAACTTCCAGATGTTCAAGCTGCTTTTAGAAAAAGCAGAGGAACCAGAGATCAAATTGCCAACATCCGCTGGATCATGGAAAAAGCAAGAGAGTTCCAGAAAAACACCTATTTCTGTTTTATGAACTGTGACAAAGCCTTTGACTGTGTGGATCAAAATAGACTGTGGAAAATTCTTCAAGATATGGGAATACCAGACCACCTGACCTGCCTCTTGAGAAACCTATATGTAGGTCAGGAAACAACAGTTAGAACTGGACATGGAACAACAGACTAGTTCCAAATAAGAAAAGGAGTACATCAAGGCTGTATATTGTCACCCTGCTTATTTAACTTCTATGTAGAGTACATCATGAGAAACCCTGGGCTGGAAGAAGCACAAATTGGAATCAAGATTACGGGGAAAATATCAATAACCTCAGATATGCATATGACACCACCCTTATGGCAGAAAGTGAAGAGGAACTAAAAAGCCTCTTGATGAAAGTGAACGAGGAGAGTGAACAAGTTGATGTAAAGCTCAACTTTCAGAAAACGAAGATCATGGCTTCCAGTCCCATCACTTCATGGCAAATAGATGGGGAAACAGTGGAAACAGTGTCAGTCTTTATTTTTGGCTCCAAAATCACTGCCAATGGTGACTGCAGCCATGAAATTAAAAGCTGCTTACTCCTTGGAAGGAGTCTTATGGCCAATCTAGATAACATATTGAAAAGCAGAGACATTAGTTTGCCAACAAAGGTCCATCTAGTCAAGGCTATGGTTGTTCCAGTGGTTATGTATGGATGTGAGAGTTGGACTGTGAAGAAAGCTGAGTGCTGAATAATTGATGCTTTTGAACTGTGGTGTTGGAGAAGACTCTTGAGAGTCCTTTGGACTGCAAGGAGATCCAACTTTCCATTCTAAAGGAGATCAGCAGTGGGTGTTCTTTGGAAGGACTGAAGCTAAAGCTGAAACTCCAGTACTTTGGCCACCTCATGCGAAGACTTGAATAACTGGAGAAGATCTGATGCTGGGAGGGATTGGGGGCAGGAGGCGAAGGGGACGACAGAGGATGAGATGGCTCTATGGCATCACTGAATCAACGAACGTGAGTTTGAGTGAATTCCGGGAGTTGGTGATGGACAGGAAGGCCTGGTGTGCTGCAATTCATGGGGTCACAAAGAGCCAGACACGACTGAGCAACCGAACTTAACTGAACTTTATAATCCCAATCTTTGTATCTCCTCCTATCTAGAAAACAGTGAATCCCTTCTTGGTGACATCAGATCCTTGTGCTAGCAGAAAACTTTTTGTAAATGAATGCTTAATGGTATTGAAGTGCCCCCTTCACCAAAGTCAATATGTAAGATTGACTTTCCCTTATTATCTCTTTGGAACAGTCTCTCAGAGCTGAGATGCTGCCTCCCAGGCTGCAGTCCTTGCTTTGGCTCAGATAAAACTCAACTCACAACTCTCAAGTTGTTTATCTTTTTAGTCGACAGTTTCATGACCTTGTGAAAATTTCTTGACTTCTCTGTACCTAAATTTCCTTACATGTGAAAATGAGGTTGTTAATATTCACCTTACTAAGTTGTAGGAAATAAATGAGTTATTATTCTACAGTACTTAAAATAGTACTTGACAAAGTTACTGACTGAGAAAGTGTTAGCTCCTATTAATATTGTCAGAAGCCAGAAGCTATTCTTTGAAAATTTAAAAATATTTTCTTAATAATATTTGTTCTTACCTGGAGCACAACATTGTTAATTCCATCTCAGTAAGAAACATAATTTGTCTACTTTGTAGAAAATATATATAACGCACAACTTGGACTCTACGAATAAGGGTAGTAACTTTTTGTATATGTATGCTCAGTCATGTTGGACTCTTTGCAACAAAATGGACTGTAGCCTGCCAGGTTCCTCTGTCCGTGGCATTTCCCAGTAAGAATACTGGAGTGGGTTGCCATTTTGTTCTCCAGAGTAATCTGTTAACTGGCAATAAAAAGGAAGTATTCCATTTGCTACGCTGATACTTATGGTGATGAAAATTTTCCTAGATTTTCAGTGTTTTCTGTAAAAATCCCAGCCTCCTAAAGATCCTTCACAAAGTGTGAGAATTCTATCCATAGCCATTTGTCTAGCTAATCGTTTTTATACTAAAGGATAATAAAACATATCTTATCTCTGGGAGACTATGGTTACAGAGTAGTCTCCTAGGTCGAACTCTCAGAGTGTCAGGAAGACTGTAGCTGCTATTTTTTCTGAGTATTTACTTTCAAAGAGCAACAAAATAAGATTAGTTAGACATCTTAGGTGACACAAACAGAAGAACTGGGGAATATTTGGCTCCTGGAAAGATTCTAATTTTGTAGCAAAGAGCTGGAGTACGGAAGAGACTCTCAGGAGAGTAGCTTCTTTTTCTTCATAAGCAAAATTAAATCATCCTTCTGGATGGAGGAGCCTGGTAGGCTACAGTCCACGGGGTCACAAAGAGTCAGACACGACTGAGCGACTTCACCTTTGCCTTTCTTATCTCTCACCTGTAGGTTGACCAGTTATTTGCAAAGGACCATGGACCTAACCCTTATCTCCCTGCTCCAAGGGTAAGGACAAGGACAAAGGAGGGTGGGGTTTGGCAGATACTTAACAGTTACTGTGATATATTTAATGAGAATTACAGAGCACCTCATATAATTTTAAGGTAAATTAATAAAAATGAATGTTAAAAACTCCAAATTAGGTCTATGGTGAAACACTCTATACCCCAAATTCAAGCAATTAATTCTTTTCAAGTCAAGATATTATTAGTTATATTCCAATAAGAGACAACCTCAAAATCTCAGTGGTTTAAGATTATAAATATTTATTTTTCTTTTATATAAAGCCTGATACTGTTCCAGATTTTCTTGAAAGAAACTGTCCTTCAAAAAGAGAAAATGATCTAATTGACAGAGTTTCCACCTTCCTGCAGCTGCTGCACTGTCTGGAACAATTTCCTCCCATGTTATAAGAAAGAATAAGAGACAGTTGGAGTTTTGTGGGCATGTGATCTTATCCTTTGACCCACAAGTTTCATGTTACATCTGCTCACAGTCTATTTAGCCAAAATAAGTCACATGATCTAGTCTACCTCACTGAAGGGAGGCTGAGGTGTGTAAATTTCCAGTGCACTTAGTTCTTCCTAAAAATCATCATGCTATATAAAGTCATGAAACAAAAACTATAAGACTTACATAAAAAAAATAAGATTAAGTTACCAGAACTCAAAAACTTCATCAGTGACACAAATTTTAAAAAAGAAACATCTGATGGTTGCTTGCAGAGGTGTGTATTAGAATTACCACCTGTTGGGGCTTATCGGAAAGTGGTAGAAGGAGGGTTCTCTGAAATAGAATGGAAAGTTCTAACACAGGTTGGGAACCAAGAAAGTTGGCAGAGATGTTAGAAGGAGTACAATTTGTGTAAGCCCTAATGGCTTGATACAGCTAGCTAGTTTTCTGTGTTTACCTATGTTTCTTTTGATAAGTTTGCTGCTGCTGCTCCTGTTAAGTCGCTTCAGTCATGTCTGACTATGTGCGACCCCATAGATGGCAAAATTTGCCTTTTGTTCAACAGTCCTCTAGTATATCAGCCAAATTGGAGCCAATTTGTATTTTCCAAACAAGTATTTTAGCACAACCAACTGTACCTTGAAATAAAAGAGAACTGGTAGTGATTACTACCAATGGAGACTACCAAACCATTGTATTAAGTATTGGGTGTTTTAAATCTTAATAAAAGATTGATTTTTGTTATTCATATTCTTATCTAATTATCATATAACATTTCATCATTCCTATTAGTAAAGATCAATAACAGCATGCATTAATTAAAACCCTGGTGGGATTTTTTTTGATGCCAGGCCACATTTATTTGCCATAGTTGTCTCTCTTTAGGACTATGATAGCCCTTAATAAATTTAACAAAATATTATAATTTTTTAAGCTTTAAATCACTGCAAGGATCCCTCAGTATTTCCAAATACTGATGATTTTAGTCACAAGAAAATGGTCCACTTGATTTTAGACAATAATTTACTTTCCTCCACAAGAAGACCATTGACCAAAAAACACAAAAATCCTCTAATACTTACATAAACAACTTATTTATGATGCATATGACATTTTTATAGATTTACATTCTGGCCTCAGGTATTATGCATGTGATTTATCTTCCAGGTTATATCTCCTTTTCTGTTTGTGTGTGATGTAGCTAAGTGTATAGTTTTGTGAGATTGAACTGTTACCTAAACAAAGGCATAGAGCTCCAGGGAGAGCTGGGAAAAGATACAAAGTAACAATGAACTGATCAACGCTGATGAAATTAATTATTTCCTTAATATCATCCCTCATTAACAAGACTCTCATCCTGAAATAACTCTGTAAATACCTCATCTGACTCAATCTGACTTCTCCGGACAATAATGAATCTTTTATTTGACCGTACTTGACTGTATTTGACCATACATTAATGCTTTTTCAACAGCAAAATTCCTTGTTGCTAGCGTTCCTTCACTACCTTATTATAAAATGCTTACTGTGCTCTGAGGCTTCACTTTCTTTTCAGCTCTCTACTGATAGCTGCTTTTTCTCTCAAATGTATCACTGCCTAAAGATTGAATAGGCATATTCCTCATCTTCTTTGTCACTTACAAATGACCCTCTGTGGTCTATAAAACTCTTGAAAACCATACAGTCATCCATAGTCTCTGGGTCTAATCCTCTATCACTTGAAGATTTAGCCCCTGAATCTATTTCTCCTGTCAATAGTTCATACTTATTTCAACTTTCTTGTAGAGGATACTTCCAATATTTTCACCTCTAATGATCCTCTCCTTTGCCCCATCTCTAATTGTCCTGCCCAATTATAAGCCCTTTACTCCCTGACCACAGTTTCTGCATTTCTACTTCATTCCCTCTGGTCCCTGACTCAACATTTTTTTCTTTCTCTCAATTGGACCATCAGTTTGTTGACCATATAATCTTTACATTGTTACTCACAGAGTTTTTGTCTTTATTTACTATTATTCCCTATTGAGCTTAGATTCCTATCAATTCTCTAAACACTCCTTTGTTTATTTCCATATTTCTGTTGCCTCCTTCATTCAAAACTTCCCATCAAAAGTCTAGTGTATTTAAGTTCAGCTCTTATCCTATTTCCTCACAGGCAGAAGCATCATAACCAAACTGATTATACTAACTTTAAAACCAGGACCATGACTTCAGGAACTAATATTAAACTATGCTAAATATACTCACTTTAAATCTATGAATCTCAAGGGAGACTTTCGTTCTGCTCAGCAGTTTTCCTATATCTAATAATCTTTATTTTCTTAATGACTTAAAATAATATGTCCCCTTAAATCTTTGACCTTATTCTAGCAAAGATAATCCAGATGCTCACTAAAGCCATTTCCTATGCCTGGTGGTAGTACTTGGCCTTGTCACAGTTGAGTGGAACCAAGTGATTCATTCTTAACATTAAAATGTGAGTACAAATTATGGGTCACTTGAGGATCAATGTACTAATTTTTGCTCTTTCTCTACATTTCACCTACCTATCCCTTCTACAATCTGGATGAAGCCTCTTGTTGCAAGTCTATGGGGGCCAAATGTTGGGCAGAGGCTGGATCAAAGAACCACTTGGAAATAGTCCACTCAGTAGATAAAAGAAAATTATTCAGACAAACTGATAAGAAGCCCTTCCCTGTGTCCTTTTGTTAAGGCTCTGAAATTTGAACTTTGATCATTAAAATGCTTCCATTCAGTTCAGTTCAGTTGCTCAGTCATGTCCGACTCTTTGAGACCCCATGAATCGCAGCACACCAGGTCTCCCTGTCCATCACCAACTCCCAGAGTTCACTCAAACTCATGTCCATCAAGTCGGTGATGCCATCCAGCCATCTCATCTTCTGTCATCCCCTTCTCCTCCTGCCCCCAATCCCTCCCAGCATCAGAGTTTTTTCCAGTGAGTCAACTCTTCACATGAGGTGGCCAAAGTACTGGAGTTTCAGCTTTAGCATCATTCCTTCCAAAGAACGCTTCCATTAAGTACCCTTATTTTCACGACTTCCTCCCAGGCCTCACTCTCAGCTGGTAATTTATTTTTTTTTTCCACTGTGAAAAAATAAAAGCTAAACACAAGAGAATTTTTACATATTACCAATACTATTATCTATGGACATATCTGGGTCTGTACCTATCAACAGTCTTTCCTTCTTTAAAAATGATCAAACGTTTAAACTTTTGCTTTGTATGTATAGGATTAAATCCCATATTTCCTACTTAAATAATCTTTTGTATTAAAAATTAGCTTTGTAAAAAAAATAATAATCTTTTCTTACACTGTCAGTATTTCTCTTTATATTTGGTGTCAGCCTCAGCCTTCATAGATGGTTCTTTTCTATCTCTTTGCTGAATTATCATCTTCCCAGATTCTGAATGATAGATGCTTCCAGTGATAATGAAGCTACAGTCACTTCCTAGATAATCTTCTAAAAAACCATGAGTTTAGATACTCTATATTTTTATGACTCCAAAATAAATGGTCTCTGGCTACAATTTGTTCCATGAGTTCCATTCTCTTATATCTAGCTGCAGGTATTCAACATAAGGACAAGAGTGGAAAACTGGAAACAACTGAATAATCTATCATTTTCAAACAGTATTTTAACTTTATTTTTATATTTTAACTATATTAATTACATACTTTTAATAATTGTACTACAACTAATAAGGTATTAACA
>SJYQ01000247.1:544608-560793 GCA_006410935.1 Redunca redunca | reverse complement strand
CTAACATTTATTTGGAAAAATTTATCCTATATATAAAATATGTTACACTTAATAATTAAAGGCTATGAAAAATATTGAAAAAATTTGCATAGTGTTCAATTGTTAAAGTTTTTATAATCACAGAGGTGGTCTTTTCTGCATTATCAGTTTCATTAAGAAACATTTTCCATATTCATAATTAAGACAAATATACAAAAAAACCCACAGGATCAGAGCCTTTTATCTCAACTTTGCCTTGATATACATTTAAATTTAGAATAAAATTGCATATTTTTGTAGGTTCTACACATTTCTGCTCATTGGTTGTTGAAAAGTTACACAATGTAATTCATTTATATTAAAGTTCACAAAATTTACTTCAATACTGAGTAAAAATTGTATTTGTTGTTGCTGTTCAGTAGCTCAGTTTTGTGCCAATCATGTGCGACCACCAGGACTGCAGCACGCCAGGCTTACCTGGAGCTTGCATTTCCTGGAGCTAGCTCAAACTCATGTCCACTGAGTTGGTGATACCATCAAATCACCTCATCCTATTTCATCCCCTTCTCTGGCCTTCAAAGTTTCCCAGCATCAGGGTCTTTTCTAATGAGTCAGCTCTTCACATCAGATGGCCCAAGTATTGGAGCTTCAGCTTCAGCATCAGTCTTTCCAATGAATATTCAGTGTTGATTTCCTTCAGGGTTGACTGGTTTGATCTCCTTACAGCCCAAAGGACTCAAAAGTCTTCTCCAACACCACAGGTCAAAAGAATCAATTCTTCAATGCTCAAACTTCTTTACCATCCAAATTTCACATCCATACCTGATTTCTGGAAAAATCATAGCTTTGACTAGCTTTGTTGGCAAAGTAATGTCTCTTTAATATGTTGTCTATGTTTGTCGTAACTTGTCCTCCAAAGAGCAAGCATCTTCTAATTTCATGGCTGCAGTCACCATCTGCAGTGATTTTGGAGCCTAAGAATATATATCTAAGCCACCAGGGAGCCCATGAATTGGAGTGGGCATCTATTCCTTCTCTAGGGAATCTTCCCAATCCAGGAACTGAGCCTGGGTCTCCTGCATTGCAGATGGCTTCTTTACCAGCTTAGCTACCAGGCTGTAGAAAAACTGCATAGTTACCTTTAACATCCACTGCTCTTTTCCAATGAGATAAAAAGGAATTGCCATGCAGGTATTATTTAATTTTCTAGTCATCACCAAAATCACAAAATACATTTTAATTTAGAAAAAAAGTGCTTTGAGTGAATATTAGATATGCACGGCTGAGAGGAGCTACCCCATGTCCCAGGTCAGGGGCAGAAGCCAGGAGGACCCCATGCCTGAAGGGGAGCGGTCAAGAGGAGTTACCCCACGTCTGAGGTCAGAGGCAGCGGCTGAAAGTGCCAGGCTGCAAAGGCGCAGGAACGGCCAAAAGGAGCTACCCCACATCCGATGCCGGGGCAGCGGCCGAGAGGAGCAACCCCACGTCCAAGGAGCAGTGGCTGCGGGGGCACAGGAGGGCCTAGAGGAGTTATCCCACGTTGAAGGGCGGTGGTGAGGAGATACCCTTCGTCCAAGGTATGGAACAGCCACTATGCTTTACTGGAGCACCCGTGAAGAGATACCCCATGCCCAAGGTAAGAGAAAGTCAAGTAAGAGGGTAGGTGTTGCAAGAGGGCATCAGAGGCCAGACACACTGAAACCATACTCACAGAAAACTAGTCAATCTAATCACACTAGGACCACAGCCTTGTCTAAGTCAAAGAAACCAAGCCATGCCGGTGGGGCAACCCAAGACGGGTGGGTCATGGTAGAGAGGTCTGACAGAATGTGGTCCACTGGAGAAGGGAATGAATGGCAAACCACTTCAGTATTCTTGCTTTGAGAAACTCATGAACAGTATGAAAAGGCAAAATGATAGGATACTGAAAGAGGAACTCCCCAGGTCAGTAGGTGCCCAATATGCTACTGGAGATCAGTAGAGAAATAACTTCAGAAACAATGAAGGGATGGAGACAAAGAAAAACATTACCCAGCTGTGGATGTGACTGGTGATAGAAGCAAAGTCTGATGCTGTAAAGAGCAATATTGCATAGGAACCTGGAATGTCAGGTCCATGAATTAAGGCAAATTGGAAGTGGTCAAACAAGAGATGGCAAGGGTAAACATTGACATTCTAGGAATCAGCGAACTAAAATGGACTGAAATGGGTGAATTTAACTTAGATGATCATTATATTTACTACTGCGGGCAGGAATCCCAATGAGGAAATGGAGTAGCCATCATGGTCAACAAAAGAGTCCAAAATGCATTACTTGGATGCAATTTCAAAAATGACAGAATGATCTCTGTTCGACTCCAAGGGAAACCATTCAATATCACAGTAATTCAAGTCTATGCGCCAACCAGTAATGCTGAAGAAACTGAAGTTGAACGGTTCTATGAAGACCTACAAGACCTTTGAGAATTAATATATGTCCTTTTCATGATAGGGGACTGGAATGCAAAAGTAGGAAGTCAAGAAACACCCGGAGTAACAGGCAAATTTGGCCTTGGAATGCAGAATGAAGCAGGGCAAAGACTAATAGAGTTTTGCCAAGGAAATGCACTGGTCATAGCAAACACCCTCTTCCAACACAAGAGAAATCTCTACACACAGACATCACCAGATGGTCAACACCAAAATCAGATTGATTATGTTCTTTGCAGCCTAAGATGGAGAAGCTCTATACAGTCAACAAAAATAAGACAAGGAGCTGACTGTGGCTCAGATCATGAACTCCTTATTATCAAATTCAGACTCAAATTGAAGAAAGTAGGGAAACCGGTAGATCATTCAGGTATGATCTCAATCAAATCCCTTATGACTACACAGTGGAATTGAGAAATAGATTTAAGGGCCTAGATCTGATAGATAGAGTGCCTGATGAACTATGGAATGAGGTTTGTGACATTGTACAGGAGACAGGGATCAAGACCATTCCCATGGAAATGAAATGCAAAAAAGAAAAATGGGTGTCTGGGGAGGCCTTACAAATAGCTGTGAAAAGAAGAGAGGTGAAAAACAAAAGAGAAAAGGAAAGATATAAGCATCTGAATGCAGAGTTCCAAAGAATAGCAAGAAGATATAAGAAAGCTTTCCTCAGCGATCAATGCAAAGAAACAGAGGAAAACAACAGAATGGGAAAGACTAGAGATCTCTTCAAGGAAATTAGAGATACCAAGGGAACATTTCATGCAAAGATGGGCTCAAAAAAGGACAGAGATGGTATGGACCTAACAGAAGCAGAAGATATTAAGAAGAGGTGGCAAGAATACACAGAAGAACTGTACAAAAAAGAACTTCATGACCCAGATAATCATGATGGTGTGATCATTCATCTAGCGCCAGACATCCTGGAATGTGAAGTCAAGTGGGCCTTAGAAAGCATCACTATGAACAAAGCTAGAGGAGGTGATGGCATTCCAGTTGACCTATTTCAAATCCTGAAAGATGATGCTGTGGAAGTGCTGCACTCAATATGCCAGCAAATTTGGAAAACTCAGCAATAGCCACATGCCTGGAAAATGTCAGTTTTCATTCCAATCCCAAAGAAAGGCCATGCCAAAGAATGCTCAAACTACCACACAATTGCACTCATTTCACATGCTGGTAAAGTAATGCTCAAAATTCTCCAAGCCAGGCTTCAGCAATTCGTCAACCATGAATTTCCAGATATTCTAACTGATTTTAGAAAAGGAGAAGTACCAGAGATCAAATTGCTAACACCACTGGATCATGGAAAAAGCAAGAGAGTTCCAGAAAAACATCTATTTCTGCTTTATTGACGATGCCAAAGCCTTTGACTGCGTGGATCACAATAAACTGTGGAAAATTCTGAAAGAGATGGGAATACCAAACCACCTGACCTGCCTTCTGAGAAACCTATATGCAGGTCAGGAAGCAATAGTTAGAACTGGGCATGGAAAAACAGACTGGTTCCAAATAAGAAAAGGAGTACGTCAAGGCTGTATATTGTCACCCTGCTTATTTAACTTAAATGCAGAGTACATCATGAGAAACGCTGGACTGGAAGAAGCACAGGCTGGAATCAAGATCGCCGGGAGGAATATCAATAACGTCAGATATGCAGATGACACCACCCTTTATTGGCAGAAAGTGAAGAGGAACTGAAAGCCTCTTAATGAAAGTGAAAGAGGAGAGTGAAAAAGTTGGCTCAAAGCTCAACATTAAGAAAACAAAGGTCATGGCATCCAGTCGCATCACTTCATGGGAAATAGATGGGGAAACAGTGGAAACAGTGTCAGACTTTATTTTTGGGGGCTCCAAAATCACCGTAGATGGTGATTGCAGCCATGAAATTAAAAGATGCTTACTCTTAGGAAGAACATTTATGACCAACCTAGATAGCATATTCAAAGGCAGAGACATTACTTTGCTGACTAAAGGTCCGTCTAGTCAAGGCTAATGTTTTTCCTGTTGTCATGTATGGATGTGAGAGTAGGACTGTGAAGAAGGCTGAGCGCCCAAGAATTGATGCTTTTGAACTGTGGTGTTGGAGAAGACTCTTGAGAATCCCTTGGACTGCAACGAGATCCAACCAATCCATTTTGAAGAAGATCAGCCCTGGGATTTCTTTGGAAGGACTGATGCTAAAGCTGAAAATCCAGTACTTTGACCACCTCATGCGAAGAGGTGACTCATTGGAAAAGACTCTGATGCTGGGAGGGATTGGGTGCAGGAGGAGAAGGGGATGACAGAGGATGAGATGGCTGGATGGCATCACGGACTTGATGGATGTGAGTCTGAGTGAACTCCAGTAGTTGATGATGGACAGGGAGGCCTGGTGTGCTGTGATTCATGGGGTTGCAAAGAGTCGGACACGACTGAGTGACTGAACTGAACTGAATTATTGATTTGTACACAAATTCATCTTTCCCTGTTATAATAAGAGCATCAAAATTGTTATGAACAATGACCATACTATTTTTTTTAACATTACAGATCATTGGTATATAAGTTTTAATTAAATAAATTTCCTATTGTTGCTTATGCTTTCTTTATGGGTGTATTGTTATCAGCATTGTGATTGGATTTACAAGAATCCCAGTGACAAGAAAGCATTCTTGTTTTCCCACACATGTTATAACTCTTAATTATTTCTTTGTGGTTTGAGTTTTTGTTTTTATTATTTTGTTTGTTTGTTTTTGTTTTTCATAATTTTATTTATTATTATTTTTTACTTTACAATATTGTATTGGTTTTGCCATATATCAACATGAATCCACCACAGGTATACACGTGTTTCCCATGCTGAACCCCCCTCCCACCTCCCTCTCCATACCATCCCTCTGGGTCATCCCAGTGCATCAGCCCTGAGCATCCTGTATCATGCATCAAACCTGGTCTGGTGATTTGTTTCACATATGATATTATACGTATTTCAATGCCATTCCCCCAAATCATTCCACCCTCATCCTCTCCCACAGAGTCCAAAAGACTGTTGTATACATCTGTGTTTCTTTTGCTGTCTCGCATACAGGGTTATTGTTACCATATTTCTAAATTCCATATATCATATTACCCAGCAATCCCACTGCTGGGCATACACACCGAGGAAACCAGAATTGAAAGAGGCAATGTTCATCGCAGCACTGTTTATAATAGGCAGGACGTGGAAGCAACCTAGATGTCCATCAGCAGACGAATGGATAAGAAAGCTGTAGTACATATACACAATGGAATATTACTCAGCCATTAAAAAGAATACATTTGAATCTGTTCTAATGAGGTGGATGAAACTGAAGCCTATTATACAGAGTGAAGTAAGCCAGAAAGAAAAACACCAATACAGTATACTAACACACAGCATGATAAAAAAAGTTATAAAATTTCACAAAGTACTCATGCCAGAACATCCTTATTCGTTTTTCATAGTGGTTACTGTGCTACTGTTGAACATAATGTGATTCAATTAATAACTAACACTATTTCATTATACCTCATAAAGGGAAAGAAACTGAGAGTCATCAGGTCACTGGTTCAATTGTAAGATATGCATTATCATTCTCCATTTCAGCTCCTTCTGCAAATCATTATACTTGTGGATTGTCTTGCTTTTGGCATATAGATTCACATTCTACAATAAAATCAGAGTTCAGAGTTTTAGATTTATCTTATGGTTTCCTATAATCAAAATTATATAATACTTAGATATTTCTTACCCCAGATATTCTTGAGAGTCCTTTTGACTGCAAGATCAACCAGTCCATCCTAAAGGAAATCAGTCCTGAATATTCATTGGAAGGACTGATTGTTGAAGCTGAAACTCTAATACTTTGGCCACCCAATGTGAAGAACTGACTCATTTGAAAAGACCTTGATGCTGGGAAAGATTGAAGGTGGGAGGAAAAAGGGAGGATAGAGGATGAGATGGTTGGATGGCATCACTGACTCAATAGACATGAATTTGAGTAAACTCCAGGAGTCGGTGATGGACAGGGAGGCCTGGTGTGCTGCAGTCCATGGGGTCGTAAAGAGTCGGACATGACTGACCGAACTGACTGACTGACTGACCCCAGATACTGATATCATCTAGATTTATGTACAATCACATGATATTAATTTGCAGTATGTTCTGTTTATTGACCTATGTTATAAATTATACTATTTTAAACGTTTTATTTGTTCAAACTTATACCATTCATTTTATCTCTATTATGTGAAACTTTTCAGCTATCCTCAGCATCTTTTGTTACAACTTATTTCAATCTACATTAGATCTTTCCTTTAAAGCAATAAATCATTCAAATGTGTATATTTTTCCAAAAGCACTACTGTGTAGTTTCTCAGAAAAATCATGAAAAATGGCATATTTCCTTGTATTCAAGCATATTTTGTATAATAATGATGCTCTGCTAGGTAATTTTTCTCTTTATACATTTGCTCAAACATCAGACTTTGAAGTTATAAAATCTTTGTCAACTATAAATACTAGTTCTAAATCATCCTATTCATGCTTTCTGCTGAAAAAATTCATAAAGATCTGAAAGTGTGCTTCTCCTTTTAATTTTTTTTTTTCTGCAAAGATGTACTGTGATTTGTCACTCAGTTGTATCTGAGCCTTTGTGACCCCATGAACTGTAGACTGCCAGGCCTCTCTGTCCACAGAATTTTCCAGGCATAATGGAGTAAGTTGCCATTTCCTACTATGGGGGAATCTTCCCAACCCAGGCGTCTAACTCTTGTCTCTTGCTTCTCCTACATTGACAGGTGGGTTCTTTTAACACTGGGACATCCGGGAAGCCCCAGTAATGTAGTCAGGGTAGTCTTTAAAAACAACCTTTACTTTTCTAAGGAGAGAATAACTTCTAATCTGAGCCATCCCTGAAAGAATGTATTGCACCTATTTCCTCATGTACTTTAATTCTTTTCTAAAATCACTGATAGGTATTAATATACTGAAAGTGGGTCTTAGCATTAGAAAAATTTTTGTGAGTTTACTAAATATACAATGGTCTTGAAGAGACAAGACTTGTGACTTTATTAGATTTCTCAATTCGGGAAGGTTAAAAGAGGCTACACACATACACATACAGATATTTTTTGCATTTTAACTACTGCTTTCTCACATATGAGCTACACTGATAAGGTCTCTGAATTATTCTGGATATTATCAAGAAGTAGGAATTATTATTTCTAGTCTGTGCTTCTCTGCAAGTTCAGTTCAGTTGAATTCAGTCCCTCAGTTGTGTCCAACTCTTTGCGACCACATGAATCAGCACATCAGGCCTCCCTGTCCATCACCAACTCCTGGAGTTCACTCAGACTCACATCCCTCGAGTCAGTGATGCCATCCAGCCATCTCATCCTCTGTCGTCCCCTTCTCCTCTTGCTCCCAATCCTGCCCAGCATCAGAATCTTTTCCAATGAGTCAACTCTTGGCATGAGGTGGCCAAAGTACTGACATTCAACTTTAGCATCAGTTCTTCCAAAGAAATCCCAGGGCTGATATCCTTCAGAATGGACTGGTTGGATCTCCTTGCAGTCCAAGGGACTCGCAAGAGTCTTCTCCAACACCACAGTTCAAAAGCATCAATTTTTTGGCACTCAGCTTTCTTCACAGTCCAACTCTCACATTCATACATGACCACAGGAAAAATCATAGCCTTAACTAGATGGACGTTTGTTGGCAAAGTAATGTCTCTGCTTTTAAATATGCTATCTAGGTTGTTCATAACTTTTCTTCCAAGGAGTAAACGTCTTTTAATTTCATGGCTGCAGTCACTATCTGCAGTGATTTTGGAGCCCGAAAAAATAAAGTCTGACACTGTTTCCACTCTTTCCCCATCTATTTCCCAAGAAGTGATGGGACCGGATGCCATGATCTTCATTTTCTGAATGTTGAGCTTAAAGCCAACTTGTTCACTCTCCTCTTTCACTTTCATCAAGAGGCTTTTTAGTTCCTCTTCACTTTCTGCCATAAGGGTGGTGTCATATGCATATCTGAGGTTATTGATATTTCTCCTGGCAATCTTGATTCCAACTTGTGCTTCTTCCAGTCCAGCGTTTCTCATAATGTACTCTGCATAGAAGTTAAATAAGCAGGGTGACAATATACAGTGTTGATGTACTCCTTTTCTTATTTGGAACCAGTCTGTTGTTCCATGTCCAGTTCTAATTGTTGTTTCCTGACCTGCACATAGGTTTCTCAAGAGGCAAGTCAGGTGGTCTGGTATTCCCATCTCTCAGAATTTTCCACAGTTTATTGTGATCACACAGTCAAAGGCTTTGGCATAGTCAATAAAGCAGAAATAGATGTTTTTCTGTAACTCTCTTGCTTTTTCCATGATCTAGTGGATGTTGACAATTTGACCTCTGGTTCCTCTGCCTTTTCTAAAACCAGCTTGAGCATCTGGAAGTTCACGGTTCATGTATTGCTGAAGCCTGGCTTGGAGAATTTTGAGCATTACTTTACTAGCGTGTGAGATGAGCATAATTGTCTGGTAGTTTGAGCATTCTTTGACATTGCCTTTCTTTAAGACTAGAATGAAAACTGAACTTTTCCAGTCCTGTGGCCACTGCTTAGTTTTCCAACTTTGCTGGCATATTGAGTGCAGCACTTTCACAGCATCATCTTTCAGGATTTGAAATAGCTCAACTGGAATTCCATCACCTCCACTAGCTTTGTTCGTAGTGATCCTTTCTAAGGCCCACTTGACTTTACATTCCAGGATGTCTGGCTCTAGATGAGTGATCTCACTATAATTTTTATCTTGGTTGTGAAGATCTTTTTTTGTACAGTTCTTCTGTGTTTTTCTGCCACCTCTTCATACCTTCTGCTTCTGTTAGGCCCAGCAGAGAGGAGCTACCCCAAGCCCAAGGCCAGGGGCGGAGGCCGGGAGGAGCAACTCCACATCCAAGGAGCAGTAGGCTGCGTGGGTACAGGAGGGCCTAGAGGAGCTATTCCATGTTCACGGTTAGGAGGGATGATGGTGAGGAGATACCCCTAATCCAAGTTAAGGAGCATTGCCTGTGCTTTGCTGAAGCAGCCTTGAAGAGATACCCCACGTCCAAAGTGAGAGAAACCCAAGTAAGACGGTAGGTGTGGCAAGAGGGCATCAGAGGCCAGACACACTGAAACCATAATTACAGAAAACTAGTCAGTGTAATCACACCAGGACCACAGCCTTGTCTAACTCAGTGAAACTAAGCCATGCCAGTGGGGCAACCCAAGACGGGTGGGTCATGGTAGAGAGGTCTGACAGAATGTGGTCCACTGGAGAAGGGAATGGCAAACCACTTCAGTATTCTTGCCTTGAGAACCCCATGAACAGTATGAAAAGGCAAAATGATAGGATACTGAAAGAGGAACTCCCCAGGTCAGTAGGTGCCCAATATGCTACTGGAGATCAGTGGAGAAATAACTCCAGAAAGAATGAAGGGATGGAGTCAAAGCGAAAACAATACCCAGCTGTGGATGTGACTGGTGATAGAAGCAAGGTCTGATGCTATAAAGAGCAATATTGCATAGGAACCTGGAATGTCAGGTCCATGAATCAAGGCAAACTGGAAGTGGTCAAACAGGAGATGGCAAGAGTGAACGTCAACATTCTAGGAATCAGCAAACTTAAATGAACTGGAATTGGTGAGTTTAACTCAGATGACCATTATATCTACTACTGTGGGCAGGAATCCTTTAGAAGAAATAGAGTAGCCATCATCGTCAACAAAAGAGTCCGAAATGCAGTACTTGGATGCAATATAAAAAACGACAGAATGATCTCTGTTTCCAAAGCAAACCATTCAATATCACAGTAATCCAAATCTATGCCCCAACCAATAATGCTGAAGAAGCTGAATTTGAACGGTTCTATGAAGACCTACAAGACATTTGAGAATTAATATATGTCCTTTCCTGATAGGGGACTGGAGTGCAAAAATAGGAAGTCAAGAAACACCTGGAGTAACAGACAAATTTGGCCTTGGAATGTGGAATGAAGCAGGACAAAGACTAATAGAGTTTTGCCAAGACAATGCACTGGTCATAGCAAACACCCTCTTCCAACAACACAAGAGAAGACTCTACACATGGACATCACCAGATGGTCAACACCAAAATCAAATTGATAATATTCTTTACAGCCAAATGGAGAAGCTCTATACAGTCAACAAAAACAAGACCAGGAGCTGACTGTGGCTCACATCATGAACTCTTTATTACCAAATTCAGACTTAAATTGAAGAGAGTAGGGAAAACCACTAGACCGTTTAGGTATGACCTAAATCAAATCCCTTATGATAATACACTGGAAATGAGAAATAGATTTAAGGGACTAGATCTGATAGATGAATGCCTGATGAATTATCTATGGAGGTTCATTACACTGTACAGGAGACAGGGATCAAGACCATTCCCATGGAAATGAAATGCAAAAAAGCAAAATGGCTGTCTGAGGAGACCTTACAAATAGCTGTGAAAAGAAGAAAAGTGAAAAGCAAAGGAGAAAAGGAAAGATATAAGCATCTGAATGCAGAGTTCCAAAGAATAGCAAGAAGAGATAAGATCTCCTTCCTCAGCGATCAATGCAAAGAAATAGAGGAAAGCAACAGAATGGGAAAGACTAGAGATCTCTTCAAGAAAATTAGAGATACCAAGGGAACACTTCATGCAAAGATGGGCTCGATAAAGGACAGTCTGTGCTTCTCTGCAAACATCAGCTTTATTCATTGCTCTGCTGCTGCTGCTGCTAAATCGCTTCAGTCATGTCTGACTCTGAGCCACTTCATGGACTGCAGCCTAGCAGGCTTCTCCATCCATGGGATTTTCCAGGCAAAAGTACTGGAGTGGGGTGCCATTTCCTTCTCCTTCATTGCTCTATCTGAGTCAATTTCTCAGCCTCTCTAGTCCTCATGATCAGTGATTGAATACACATTTATATATTTCATCTCCAGTTCCATGTAGAAGCCATCTTTCAATCTTATCATCACAATTCCATATTCTCAAGAGAGTATAATTAGTCTTTTAAGACTTGTTCAGATATTCATCTATTGTTCATACTTTCATTGAGAGGTTAGCAATATTCACTCAATAAAAATTTCTGAGATCTACCACCGTGGTTACTGACAAGGAATTGATTTCTCATTAAAAAAAAAAAAAAGTTGTAAATTTTAAGTTTGGTTGAAACCTGATGTAATTTATTCAATTAAAATATAATTTAGGAATTCCTGGCACAAGTTATGTAATTCTGAACTGCGAATATCTGGCAAAATGGGTGAGTTCATGAAGTTTTTGTTCTAATTCAAAATTGGATTGAATTTTATTTAAATGCAACTCTTATTCTTAATAAATCCCTGAGAAATAAGTATTTGTTTTTTATGCTATTCCAATCAATTAGAGGAAAAAAGGTATACTAAGAAATGGTCCCATATCAAGGAATTATACAAGCATGTTCTAAGAGTTTGGTCTTCTAATCATTGGATGAATTAATGTGGTCAAAACAGACAGTGAATAATTACACTCTAAGATAGTACCTGTCTCTGTAAGTTCCCAGCATTTTATTCATAAGAAAAATAAAACTTGGAAGCACTGCTTTGCAGTGGAATACTGTATTTTGTAATATTGTATTGGTGAATTTAGGTAGGATAGTTGTTTGGGAATGTGATAGGGATTAGGTATTGATATTTATATAACTGAGAGAGTTTATATATTTTTAATACCACCTCACTGGAAAAGAAACAATTGAGAAACTGGTCTTGGAAAAATGATAATCAAGTTCATAAAAAATAAATAGGTTGAAACCAGCTTGATAGTTAAAAGCTTTAAGTGATTCCTTAGCTCAGGCCTCAACTGGATGCTTACTTCATTCAATGACTAGATGAATTCATCTGATGTGTACCACTTAATATAATTTGAATTAAGAAATGTTTTGATTAGACAGGAGATGAGATGTAAGGGATGAGAAGCCAGGCTATTCCTTTTTATAAAGTTTCAATATACATGAGCATTAAGAGGTAAACTGACTTCTTTTCAGAACTGGAACAAATTTTAAGAAGTGATAAATTGCAGAGTCTCTGATAATGTCTGTCTCATTAGGGGTAGCATTTTTAGCAATCACGTCTTTCTGGAAGCAAACTAAGATTTTAAGTAGGCCTAGACTAGTTTTTGGATACATTTCATTACACTATATTGTTGTCACTACAGATATGAAGCAATTTCTAACCAAGCATGCGTGTGTGTGTGTGTGTGTGTGTGTGTGTATGTGTGTGTGTACATGTGCATGGTTCAGCTGTGTCTGATTCTTTGTGACCCCATAGAATGTAGCCAGCTTCTCTGTCCATGGGATTTTCCAGGCCAACAATACTCATGTTGGTTGCAGTTTCCTTCTCCAGGGGATGTTCCTGACTCAGGGATAGAAATTAATTCTCTTGTGTCTCCTGCATTGCCAGGCAGATTTTTCTTTCTTTCTTTCTTTCTTTTCCACCAGTAAGACCACCTGGGAAGCCTTAACCAAGTATTTAGTGGTAATTAAAGTGACAGGACAATACCCTGAGATAGAGATTATACTTGACTATCCTCATGGGAAAACATAAAGTAAACTTGAAGCCTACTCTACATAATTGCAAAATAAACTTGTACTTTTGTCATATACAAATTTAAAATTATTATAGCTTCTTGGTAAATTGTACTAAACCCTTCTCTGATAAATCTAACCAATATTTATTAAGCAGTTGCCATTTACTAATTCACCTTATAGTTGTACTTTGAAGATGTGGTAAGAATCTCCCTTTTTATGTGACTTTTACTGTGACAGTGCACTTGAGAAAATAACTTTTATATCCACTTTCTAATATTTCCATCATTATTTATTATTATTTTTATAAGAATAAGTTACTTCACAGAATTCATATATTTTTAGCTTTCTTATTCAATAACATGTAATTACAAAAAAGGGAAGAAAAGAAGCAGGGACAAACATAAGAATATATGACATATAAAAGTAAGAATAATTATAGATGAAGCACATAAATGAAGAAAAGAAGAAATGAAGACGAGGACCTTGTTTCTTTTCCTAAATGTATGAAGAATTATGAATAATGTTTAAAACCACTCAAATTTTTCTTGCTTAAAAAATTATACTAAATGTATGAAGTGTTTTATAGCATCAACATTTTATATAAATTGCCCGGAAATTTTATTGTAATGCAGAATAGAGATACTGGTATAGAGGCTCATGATTTTTGGTCTAATATATCTTCTAATCTTTAAAATTATGATGCATATCAACAATAGGACTATAAGAAATGATGTAATGAAAGCACCAACCAGCTTCAGTACAGTTCAGTTCAGTCACTCAGTCACGTCTGATTCTTTGTGACACCATGGACCACAGCACACCAGGCCTCCCTGTCCATCGCCAACTCCTAGAGTTTACTCAAATTCATCTCCATTGAGTCAGTGATGCCATTAAACTATCTCATCCTTTGTCATCCCCTTCCCCTCCTGCCTTCAATCTTTCCCAGCATCAGAGTCTTTTCAAATGAGTCAGCTCTTAGCATCAGGTGGCAAAAGTATTGGAGTTTCAGCTTCAACATCAGTCCTTCCAAAGAAATCCCAGGGCTGATCTCCTTTAGGTTGGACTGGCTGGATCTCCTTGCAATCTAAGGGACTCTCAAGAGTCTTCTCTAACAGTACAATTCAAAAGCATCAATTCTTCTGTGCTCAGGTTTCTTTATAGTCCAACTCTCATGTCTATACATGACTACTGGAAAAACCATAGCCTTGAAGACACGGACTATTGTTGGCAAAATAATGGCTCTGATATTTAATATGCTGTCTAGGTTGGTCATAACTTTCCTTCAAGGAATAAGCCTCTTTTAATTTCATGACTGTAGTCATCATCTGCAGTGATTTTGGAGCCCAAAATGATAAACTGAGACACTGTTTCCTCATTTATTTGCCATGAAGTGATGGGACCAGATGCCATGATCTTAGTTTTCTGAATGTTGAGCTTTAAGCCAACTTTTTTATTCTCCTCTTCACATTCATCAAGAGGATCTTTAGTTCTTCTTCACTTTCTGCCATAAAGGTGGTGTCATCTGCATATCTGAGATTATTGATATTTCTCCCAGCAATCTTGATTCCAGCTTGTGCTTCATGGAGCCCAGCGTTTCTCTTGATGTACTCTGCATATAAGTTAAATAAGCAGGGTGACAATATACAGCCTTGATGTACTCCTTTTCCTATTTGGAACCAGTCTGTTGTTCCATGTTCAGTTCTAACTGTTGCTTCCTGACCTGCATACAGATTTCTCAAAGGCAGGTCAGGTGGTCTGGTATTCCCATTTCTTTCAGAATTTTCCACAGTTTCTGGTATTTCACACAGTCAAAGGCTTTGTCACAGTCCATAAAGCAGAAATAGATGTTTTTCTGGAACTCTTTTGGTTTTTTGATGATCCAGGGGATGTTGGCAATTTGATCTCTGGTTCCTCTGCCTTTTTTAAAACCAGCTTGAATGTCTGGAATTCCTGGTTCATGTATTGTTGAACCCTGACTTGGAAAATTTGGAGCATTACTTTACTAGTGTGTGAGATGAGTGCAATTGTGTGGTAGTTTGAGCATTCTTTGGCATTGCCTTTCTTTGCAATTGGAATGAAAACTGACCTTTTCCCGTCCTGCAGCCACTGCTGGGTTTTCCAAATTTTCTGGTATACTGAGTGCAGCACTTTCATAGCATCATCTTTCAGAATTTGAAATAGCTTAGCTGAAATTCCATCACCTCCACTAGTTTTGTTTGTAGTGATGCTTCCTAAGGCCCACTTGACTTCACATTCCAGGATGTCTGGCTTGAAGTGAGTGATCACACCATCATGATTATCTGGGTCGTGAAGATATTTTTTGTACGGTTCTGTGTATTCTTGCCACCTCTTCTTAATATCTTCTGCTTCTGTTAGGTCCATACAATTTCTGTCCTTTATTGAGCCCGTCTTTGCATGAAATGTTCCCTTGGTATCTCAAATTTTCTTGAACAGATCTCTAGTCTTTCCCATTCTGTTGTTTTCCTCTATTTCTTTGCACTGATCACCGAGGAATGCTTTCTTATCTCCTCTTGTTACTTACATCTATTTTGTCATACTGCTTTGGATTATATTTATTGGATTAAAATAACCTAGATACAATTTAAAATTTTTAAGTATTTCCTCTCCATCCCAATTTGCTTTATCTCTAACCAGAAGTGGTTATCTTCTAAAATCAAATATTTGTTACTTTTCTGTACATTTTACTCTCACTTCTTACAATTTATAACCACATTATAATGAATATAATAGTCCCTATCTCCTTGATCATAGGACTATGGCATTATTTCAGGAATTTACATAGACTTTGGATTGCTAGGTGAGAAACATGTAACTTTAATTTTACTAGATCTTTCTAAATTGCTCACACTTTAAAGTATCATTCAACAAGTATATATTGAACACTTTCTATGGGCGAGGGAATTGTCATAGTTCTAGGCATATAACTGTAAATAAAGAAAATTTTCTCCAACTTCAAGAAACTTACATCCATTGATTAAATTGATTTACACCCATCGATAGTTTATCAAAGTTCTTTTTTTTTTTACTAATATTTAGCACTGTCAAAATTTTATATCCATTTATTTTTATACTAATGAGTGTGAATTGGTATGTAATCATTTTCATTTAT
>SJYQ01000247.1:521369-544384 GCA_006410935.1 Redunca redunca | reverse complement strand
AGACAACAAAGAAAGTAAATACAAAACACTGTGTAAAGAAGGAGAAAATTTAAAAGAGTATAGCATCTTAGAAGTCTAGATATGTGAGTTTTCCTAAAAGAAAAGACTGTGAACTATAACAAATATTGTTGAGAGGCTGAGGGAGAAATAGATTATAATATGTTCCCTGGATTACATATCCAAGTGGCCCTTAAATATTATGGTTCCTAACTCCTTAAATATGCTTATTATGTATATATATATTTATTTCTCACCCTTTCTTATGTAGTTTTCAATAATAATTTTATAAGAGTATCACTTCTTTTCTCTACATTTAATTATTTCTCAGTAGACATAGACTACACAGAAGAACTATAAAAAAAAAATCTTCATGACCCAGATAGTCACAATGGTGTGATCACTCACCTAAAGCCAGACAACCTGGAATGCAAAATCAAGTGTCCCTTAGGAAGTATCACTATGAACAAAGCTAGTGGAGGAGATGAAATTCCAGTTGAGCTATTTCAAATCCTAAAAGATGATGCTGTGGAAGTGCTGCACTCAATATGACAGAAAATTTGGAAAACTCAGCAGTGGCCACATGACTGGAAAAGGTAAGTTTTCATTCCAATTCCAAAGAAAGATAATGCCAAAGAATGTTCAGACTACTACACAATTGCACCCATCTCACATGTTATCAAAGTAATGCTCAAAATCTCCAAGCCTGGCTTCAACAGTATGTGAAGCATGAAATTCCAGATGTTCAAGCTGGTTTTAGAAAAGTCAGAGGAACCAGAGATCAAATTGCCAACATCCACTGGATAATCAACAAAGGAAGTGTTCCAGAAAAACATCTACTTGTGCTTTACTAACTACGTCAAAGCCTTTGATTGTGTGGATCACAAAAAACTGTGGATAATTCTTTAAAAGATGGGAATACCAGACCACCTCACCTGGCTCCTGACAAATCTGTATGCAGATCAAGAAGCAACAGTTAGAACTGGACATGGAACAACAGACTGGTTCTTAATCAGGAAAGGAGTGCAGCAAGGCTGTATATTATCACCTGCTTATTTAACTTATATGCAGAATATATCATGCAAAATACCAGGCTGGATGAAGCAGAAGCTGAAATCAAGATTGTTGGGAGAAATATAATAACCTCAGATATGCAGATGACACCACCTTTATGACAGAAAGCAAAGAACTAAAGAGCTTCTTGAATGTGAAAGAGGAGAGTGATAAAGTTGGCTAAAAACTCGACATTCAGAAAACTAAGATCATGCCATCCAGTCCCATCACTTCATGGGAAATAAATGGGTAAACAGTGATAGACTTTATTTTGGGGGGCTCCAAAATCACTGCAGATGGTGACTGCAGCTATGAAATTAAAAGAAGCTTGCTCCTTGGAAGAAAAATTATGACCAATCTAGACAGCTTATTAAAAAACAGAGCCTTTGCTTTGCCAACAAGGGTCCGTCTAGTCAAAGCAATGGTTTTTCCAGTAGTCATGTATGGATGTGAGAGTTGGACTTTAAAGAAATTTGAGCACCAAAGAACTGGTGCTTTTGAACTGTGGTGTTGGAGAAGACTCTTGAGTGTCCCTTGGACTGCAAGGAGATCCAACCAGTCCATCCTAAAAGAAAATCAGTCTTGAATATTCATTGGAAGCACTGATGCTAAATCTGAAACTCCAGTACTTTGGCCCCCTGATGCAAAGAACTTACTAATTGGAAAAGACGCTGAGGCTGGGAAAAATTGAAGGCAAGAGGAGAAGGGAATGACAGAGGATGAGACTATTGGATGGCATCACCGACTCAATGGACATGGGTTTGGGTGGACTCTGGGAGTTGGTGATGGACAGGGAGGCCTGGCATGCTGCAGTTCATCGGGTCACAAAGAGCTGGACAAGAGTGAGTGACTGAACTGAACTGAACTGAAGTGTATCATCTTTCTTGTCTGTTAATAATTTCTCAGTAGACACATAATAAAATACAGCTTCCTTATGTGGTATATGATCTTCACTATGATTTACTTCCTACATGTCTATCACTTGTTAGTTTTTTTAAGCTCTAACTGTACTAAACTACTTTTAATTCTTGACATATGATCATAGTATTCATGCTCGCATACATGTGACTTTCCTTACTTAGAAAAACTTTTCCAACAAGGTGTTCATGATTCTGAATTCCTCTGGAGAACCTGCATAAATAGCCTGACTAGTTCATTAATCACTTCTGGCTCTGGATTTGAGCTTGCCAACTTTACTAGCAATTATTCTTCTTAGTTGTGTCCGACTCTTTGCGACCCCATGGACTGTAGTCTACCACACTGCTCCGTCCATGGGATTTTCCAGGCAAGGGTACTGGAGTGGGTTGCCATTTCCTTCTCCAGAGGATCTTTCCAACCCAGGGATCGAACCCAGGTCTCCCACATGGTATACAGATGCTTTACCATCTGAGCCACCAGGGAAGTCCTAACTGTATATTTACCATAGTTTATTGGAAGGAATGATGCTAAAGCTGAAACTCCAGTACTTTGGCCACCTCATGCAAAGAGTTGACTCATTGGAAAAGACTCTGATGCTGGGAGGGATTGGGGGCAGGAGGAGAAGGGGACGACAGAGGATGAGATGGCTGGATGGCATCACTGACTCGATGGGCGTGAATCTGAGTGAACTCCGGGAGTTGGTGATGGACAGGAGAGGCCTGGCGTGCTGTGACTCATGGGCTCACAAAGAGTCGGACACGACTGAGCGACTGAACAGAACTGAACTGAGGCATTCTTCAAAACAGACATATATATCATTACTACAATAATTTTATCACCACGAGGAGCAGTGATGAAGAATTTTTTCTCAGCAAGGTTGAATAACTTTCTCTAGCTCTGGTAGGATGACTTGTATTCAAACCAAGATCTGTGTTTACAAAACCCATGTCCATTATGAGTGGGGATGTGTAATTATAAAGATGTATTGCTTATTTTCCCTCTGCAAGTAATTCCCACCACCTAGATGTGAAAGCAGGCCAGTTTTAATTTTTTATCTATTTCTTTAATTTTTATTGGCATATAGTTGATTTACAGTGTTGTGTTAGTTTCAGGTATATAGCAAAGTGAATCAGTAATACATGCATCCACTCTATTTTTAGATTATTTTCCACTATAGGCCATTATGGAGTATTGAGTAGAGTTCCCTGTGCTATACAGTAGGTCCTATTAATCATCTATTTTACATATAGTAGTACACGCATGTCTATATTAATCTTCCAATTTACCCCCCTTCCCCCACCCTTAAATTAAAAATTATACCACTACAACAGGAAAAAATGGTGCCCTGTGCATGAGTCACTTCATGTTGCTAAACTGTTTCATAGATCAGCTATATCCATCATCTATCTATGGCAGGACCCCTTTTTTCCCTCACATAAGCCACAAATTCATGGAATTGGCAATAGTAATCTGTTATAGCCAGTGGTCCACCAGTTTTCAGCCTGCTTCTTAAATGATGTTGATGGCATTTTAACTCAAATAGAAAGCTATGTTATTCACTTAGAATTGAAAAAGTTTATTAGTAACATAGCAAATGAAAACTACTCAAGTCACTTAGGAAAGAAACACAATGAAAAGAACTCTACCTCCTTTGAAAGAATAGCAAAATCAAGTTAACTTTTTCACATGATGTACATATTTATTCAAACTTATTTATTCAAGTCTAATATCGTAGGTTAAGTGTACCTGTCATTAACAGCTGCCCTAGGTTATTCCAGAGATGCTCTCAGGTCTTAATAATTCAGTCACATTTTTCTACAAATTTGCCAAGATTGTGTTACCCACAGACACACACAGAAAAACATACATACAAATATGTCTAAGCCCCACAGTCAGACTTTTATCTTTCACCTACCATTTCTATAATAATTTGCTTACTAGAAGCACATCGGGAGTTTTTACCTCTTTAATGCAACCAGGCAACTAGCTTGAACATTGCTTTCAAGTCACCATTTCCTTCCCCCTAATGATTCTTCATTGTATGTGGAATAATGTCTCAGCTCTTTAATGTGGATTAATGAGTCTTCAAAACTGTTTGAGCCTGTCTTACATCTCTCACTGCTTTCACTCTAAAGAAACACTGATTTGTTAACTCTCTTTAAAAAAATAGTCTCAAATCTTTCCACCTATTTAGTTACATTGAGACAATTGTCACCTCTTAAAAATATGACCATTTATTTTCTTGCACACTACACCACAGATAAGTTTAAACCTTTTGCTTCTCTAAATTTTTTTCTATTTAATCACTAACCACAGTGAAGCCTCCCTCATATAAACTTGTATATGTACTGATTGATTAGTGTTAAAAAAATATTAAGTGAATTGAGATAAAAGAAATCTGTTTTTATCATAACTTCTCTGAATATAGTTATGGTTTAAAATTATTAAATAATTATTCAATTATTTATGTAGATACATTGATGCATAGATTTATTGTGAACTTATTCTGTGCCAGATAAAAAAATACCATATTTGATATATGGGCATTATGATTTACACAAACACATATACACACAAAGATATTAATCCAATATGATAATAATGAAAATATCTCCATTTTCAACCTCTCTGTGATACTGTCATACACAGTTTCATTTGGCANATCACCAATATGAATAAACCACACTTAATTATTCAGATGAGAAAAAGTAATATGTAGAACAATTTGAAAAATAAGTAAGGTCCTTAATTTCATATAATAAGAATACTTACAAAACAATACTAGGTTTCACACATAACATTGGGTCAACTAGGGTAACACAATCTTGGCAAATTTGTAGAAAAATGTGACTGAATTATTAAGACCTGAGAGCATCTCTGGAATAACCTAGGGCAGCTATTAATGACAGGTACACTTAACCCATGATTAATATCACTTGAATAAATATGTACATCATGTGAAAAGATTAACTTGATTTTGCTATTCTTTCAAAGAAGGTAGAGTTCTTTTCATTGTGTTTCGTAAGTGACTTGAGTAGTTTTCATTTGCTATGTTACTAATAAACTTTTTCAATTCTAAGTGAATAACATAGCTTTCTATTTGAGTTAAAATGCCATCAACATCATTTAAGAAGCAGGCTGCAAACTGGTGGACCACTGGCTATAACAGATTACTTCCCCCACATTTATAACTTGTGGTCAATGGTAAAACTGAGGATATTTTTATAGAAAGATCATCATCCTAATAAATTATAGAAATATGAAACTGGCAGCACTCTGTTGTCTTCATTGTCATAGTAACTATCACTTATAGCACATCTATTTTTTACTCTCAGTATCATCACAAATATGTTTATTTTTATCTATATTGCAGTCTTATCAGGTAGGATAATTATTATCACCTGAAGATTAAAGAGAACTAACTTGCTTTTGAATACACATGTAACAGAAGACAGACCTAGTTCTCAAACTAATGTATATGTTATGCATCAACCCTTTGCACACAGGTGCACCTGGTCTGTTTGGAATCTTCCTGTATCCTGCAGTTTGTCTCAAATTGCCTTCAGTCTACACATGCTGAGCTTCCCTTATTATTGCTAAATAGGAAAAGGAGTGTGTCGAGGCTCTATATTGCCACCTTACTTATTTAACTTATGTACAGAGTACATCATGAGAAATGCTAGGCTGGAGGAAGCAAAAGCTGGAATCAAGATTGCCAGGAGAAGTATCAATAACAGATATGCAGATGACAACACCCTTATGGCAGAAAGTGAAGAGGAACTAAAAAGCCTATTGATGAAAGTGAAAGAGGAGAGTGAAAAAGTTGGCTTAAAGCTCAACATTCAGAAAACTAAAATCATGGCATCCGGTCCCATCACTTCATGGGAAATAGATGGGGAAACAGTGGAAATAGTGGCTGACTTTATTTTTCTGGGTTTCAAAATCACTGTAGATTCTGATTGCATCCATGAAATTAAAAGAGGCTTACTCCTTGGAGGGAAAGTTATGACCAACCTAGACAGCATATTAAAAAGCAGAGACATTACTTTGTTAACAAAGGTCTGTCTAGTCAAGGCTATGGTTTTTCCAGTAATCATGTATGGATGTGAGAGTTGGACTATAAAGAAAGCTGAGCACAGAAGAATTAATGCTTTTGAACTGTGGTGTTGGAGAAGACTTTTGAGAGTCCCTGGGACTGCAAGGAGATCCAACCAGTTCATCCTAAAGGAGATCAGTCTTGGATGTTCTTTGGAAGGAGTGGTGTTGAAGCTGAAACTATACCTGATGAGAAGAGCTGATTCATCGGAAAAGACCCTGATGCTAGGAAAGATTGAGGGTGGAAGGAGAAGGGGACGACAGAGGATGAGATGGCTGGATGGAATCACCAACTCAATGGACATGGGTTTGAGTGGACTCCAGGAGTTGGTGATGGACAGGGAGGCCTGGCGTGCTGCAGTTCATGGGGTCGCAAAGAGTCAGACACGACTGAGTGACTGAACTGAACTGAACCATATGGACCTTTAAACCGATGAACACTTATGCTACTGAAATCCCTAGTTTTGTGAGAAGAAAAACAGAAGTCAGGGAAAGTAGGAATACCAAGAAGTGTGGTTCTTTCCATCCTTATATTAAACAGTAGATCCAGAGGCCAGAACTGTGATGTTTCTCAAATATGATCAAATGACTGCTTGAAAGGGCAGAGTTAATACTGAATTTGAGTGCACTGTCCTCTATATTTTTGGTGTCTTTATTTGTCAAATAATGAAACTAGTAAATTGTTAAGAAATAGCATTTTTTAATATCAGTATGCATTTGGAGTCATTTTTCTAAGTGCTTTATTTTGTAGTATAATGAAACTTTAATAGCACAAACACAATCTGAAATAAATATTATTATTTGACAGATAAGTAAACTGATGTTCTGATAGGATAAGAAATTTAACTGAAGTCACATGTCTAGTGAGTGGCTTGACCAAGACTGTTTAAACCTGACCACTAAGGCTCCCCAAATGCTCATTTTGTTTCTTGTATTAGCTTTTTCATTCTGCCTAAAACAAGTTGTTGCTTATAATAGACATAGTCTGAGTGGACATTCTCATACATTGTTCATCAAAATTTATAGAAACTATCCATGTTTATTCATGGCTATTTCTAATAGATTTAAGCAAAACTAGTAAGAGGGGACTGGAGAAGGAAATGGCAACCCACTCCAGTGTTCTTGTCTGGAGAATCCCAGGGACAGGGGAGCCTGGTGGGCTGCTGTCTATGGGGTTGCACAGAGTTGGACACAACTGAAGTGACTTACTGGTAGTAGTAGTAGTAAGAGGGGAAAAAGTGAGTGAATTAGATTTAAATAAAATTTAAGTGAATGATATTACTATAATAATTATGCATCAATCATTCATAAGCTAGACTGAAAAGCTACAGTATAGAAAAATAATGGAAATTTTTCAATGCAGCCAAAGAATAAGCATAATGAGAATTTATAGAATAATAGAAAAATGCAATGAAAAATATTATTAAAATGGAAAAAATAAATATGAAATGAAGTGAAAAATGAAAAGTATTACATTATATATATATATATGCATAAACATAGGTATCAATATATGTATGATATATATGTGTATAGAGAGAAATGGAGGAATTAGTCCAGACAAAGCACTGGGCCAGTTAGCCATGTAAGAGACTGATTCTGCAGAATAGACTTAATGTCAGGACTATCATGGTAATCATATTTTTAAAATAATGTTTTCTATACCCAGCCACAGTATCTTTTTTGTTATTAATTGTTATAAAAAACCATAACGTACTAAGTAAGTGTTAGCACACCAAAGAAAACCTCTAAACACAAAGAAAATGAAAGTCCCAGCAAAGTATTACTCCCTAATTTCAAAATTTGGATGGAAAAGGAAACTATGGCCAAAAGAAAACATGATTAAATAAATATTGACCTAAAGAGGTCCATAAAAGTATCAGAGAAACTGTCTATGACCAAAAACGGAGTGAAGACATGGAAAAGCAAAAGATAAAGATATAATATGTGAGTAAGCATGCTCTTACTTGAAAATATCTTTAGATGCAAAAATGTGAAAATATCAAGAATTCAAGGTGCATAGGTAACAATTATATTCAAATTTTAAAAAAACATAAAATGATTCAACTTGGTACCATATCTTGAAGATAAATGAATACTGATTTTCTTTAGGCCTTGCTAGAGTGTGGGTATAAAAGAGATCACATTGTATTTTAGACCAACTTTCTTCTGACTCAGCTCCTAATTACATTTTTTTTTCCTTTTCAATAGCTTTGTCTTTCTTTTTTCCCTTTGCTGTATTACTTTTTTAAAATATAAGATATTATATCATATCATACACACATCTCTGTAGGTATCTAAAATATTATGCTTAATTTTTATTTTTTGTTTGTTTACATAACCAAGGTGACACCATTACTAATAGAATTACAAGTAAGTCTTGTTGGTAAACCATATAACTCTATAATCAGATTTTAGCAACTATGTCAAAAATATATTATTAACTTTATTTTGATACTCATTTGGTCTAGAGCCTTGTTTAGAAAATATATTCTGACCTAGTTTTGTATGTGTGCATGCTAAATTGCTTCATTCATACCTGACTCTTTGTGACCCCATGGCCTATAGCCCACCAGACTCCTCTGTCCATGGGATTTTGCAGGCAAGAATACTGGAGTGCATTGCCATGCACAACCCAGGATTGAATCTGTTTCTCTTTCATCTCTTAAGTCTCCTACATCAGCAGCAGGCGGGTTCTTTATCACTAGCGCCACCTGGACATGGTGTAAAACAATTATTTTGCTTTTTAGGAACTCAGAAACTTTTTCAAATTAATTAGGCAAGAAGGACATTACAGTGAGGTGGCTCTAATGCCATGACAGTCTAAGTAAGCCAAGCAAAATCTAAGCCTGTAGATGTCTCAAGATTACAAAATTGAAACATAAGGATAACTGATCATAAACAGCCAATTGGGCTATAAGTTACAACTAGTCAATAATTTACTTACTCTGCTTTCATCTATTCTCCATAAAAGTCTCTCCCCAAGCTCCTATAGGTGGAGTGCCCCTAATCACTTTTGGTACCAAATGATTTTTGCTCAAACTCTTAAAAATGTAATATACTTCAGTTTATCTTTGATCAATATGCACACAAATGGTACTCTTTCTGTTAAGCATGTCCTTCAAAATCTAATTCTACTTAATCTTCTAAAAATTAGAGGTATTTTCTGTTCTCCTTTAATTTCTTTTTTCAATTGTATTGAGATGTGAGAAATATTATTTAAACTGCCTCAATATGATCTCTAATCCCTTAGCTTCTACTGTGGCATTTACAGGCAATATTGGAGAAGTTCTATTCCTAAATAGATAGTATAAGAAGTTTAAGAGTGCAACTGCCAAGTGTAGTTTCACTAGAACCCCAATGATTAGCAACTGGAGAAGGGATTGGCAAACCACTTCAGTATTCTTACCTTGAGAACCCCATGAACAGTATGAAAAGGCAAAATGATAGGATACTGAAAGAGGAACTCCCTAGGTCAGTAAATACTCAATATGCTACTGGAGATCAGTGGAGAAATAACTCCAGAAAGAATGAAGGGATGGAGCCAAGGCAAAAACAATACACAGTTGTGGATGGGACCAGTGATAGAAACAAGGTCTGATGCTGTAAAGAGCAATATTGCATAAGAACCTGGAATCTCAGGATCATGAATCAAGGCAAATTGGAGGTAGTCAAATGAGATGTCAAGAGTGAATGTTGACGTTCTAGGAATTAGCGAACTAAAATGGACTGGAATTGGTGAATTTAACTCAGATAACCATTATATCTACTACGGTGGGCAGGAATCCCTTAGAAGAAATGGAGTAGCCATCATGGTCAACAAAAGAGTCCGAAAGGCAGTACTTGCATGCAATCTCAAAAACGACAGAATGATCTCTGTTCACTTCCAAGGCAAACCATCCAATATCACAGTAATCCAAGTCTATGCCCCAACCAGTAACACTAAAGAAACTGAAGTTGAACGGTTCTATGAAGACCTACAAGACCTTTTAGAACTAACATATGTCCTTTTCATGATAGGGGACTGGAATGCAAAAGTAGGAACTCAAGAAACACCTGGAGTAATAGGCAAATTTGGCCTTGGAATATGGAATGAAGCAGGGCAAAGGTTAATAGAGTTTTGCTAAGGAAATGCACTGGTCATAGCAAACACCCTCTTCCAACAACACAAGAGAAGACTCTACACATGGACATCACCAGGTGGTCAATGCCAAAATCAGACTGATTATGTTCTTTGCAGCCAAAGATGAAGAAGCTCTATACAGTCAGCAAAAATAAAACCGGGAGCTGACTGTGGCTCAGATCATGAACTCCTTGTTGCCAAATTCAGACTTAAATTGAAGAAAGTAGGGAAAACCACTAGACCGTTTAGGTATGACCTAAATCAAATCCCTTATGGTTATACAGTGGAAATGACAAATAGATTTAAGGGCCTAGATCTGATAGATAGAGTGCCTGATGAACTATGGAATGAGATTCCTAACACTGCAGAGGAGACAGGGATCAAAAACATCCCCACGGAAAAGAAATGCAAAAAAGCAAAATGGCTGTCTGGGGAGGCCTTACAAATAGCTGTCAAGAGAAGCAAAGTGAAAAGCAAAGGAGAAAAGGAAAGATATAAGCATCTGAATGCAGAGTTCCAAAGAATAGCAAGAAGAGATAAGAAGCCTTCCTCAGTGATTAATGCAAAGAAATAGAGGAAAACAACAGAATGGGAAAGACTAGAGATCTCTTCAAGACAATTTGAGATACCAAGGGAACATTTCATGCAAAGATGAGCTCAATAAAAGACAGAAATGGTATCGACCTAAAAGAAGCAGAAGATATTAAGAAGAGGTGGCAAGAATATACAGAAGAACTGTACAAAAAAGATCTTCATGACCCAGATAATCATGATGGTGTGATCACTCACCTAGAGCCAGACATCCTGGAATATAGAGTCAAGTGGGCCTTAGAAAGCATCGCTATGAACAAAGCTAGTGGAGGTGATGGAATTCCAGTTGAGCTATTTCAAATCCTGAAAGATGATGCTGTGGAAGTGCTGCACTCAATATGACAGAAAATTTGGAAAACTCAGCAGTGGCCACAAGACTAGAAAAGGTCAGTTTTCATTCCAGTCCCAAAGAAAGGCATTGCCAAAGAATGCTCAAACTACCGCACAATTACACTAATCTCACACGCTAGTAAAGTAATGCTCAAAATTCTCCAAGCCAGGCTTCAGCAATACATAAACCGTGAACTTCCAGATGTTCAAGCTGGTTTTAGAAAAGGGAGAGGAACCAAAAATCGAATTGCCGACATCCACTGGATCATGCAAAAAGAAAGAGTTCCAGAAATACATCTATTTCTGTTTGATTGACTATGCCAAAGACTTTGTAAGGATCACAATAAACTGTGGAAAATTCTTCAAGAGATGGAAATACCAGACCACCTGACCTTCCTCTTGAGAAATCTGTATGCAGGTCAGGGAGCAACAGTTAGAACTGGACATGGAACAACAGACTGATTCCAAATAGGAAAAGGAGTACGTCAACACTGTATATTGTCACCCTGCTTATTTAACTTCTATGCAGAGTACACCATGAGAAACGCTGGGCTGGAAGAAACACAAGCTGGAATCAAGATTGCTGGGAGAAATATCAATAACCTCAGATATGCAGATGACACCACCCTAATGGCAGAAAGTGAAGAGGAACTAAAAAGCCTCTTGATGAAAGTGAAAGAGGAGACTGAAATGTTGGCTTAAAGCTCAACATTCAGAAAATAAAGATCATGGCATTTGGTCCCATCACTTCATGGGAAATAGATGGGGAAACAGTGGAAACAGTGTCAGATTTTATTTTTGAGGGCTCCAAAAAAATGGAGCATATGGTGTATTGCAGCCATGAAATTAAAGATGCTTATTACTTGGAAGGAATGTTATGACCAACCTAGATAGCATATTCAAAAGCAGAAAGATGACTTTGCCAACAAAGGTCCATCTAGTTGAGGCTATGGATTTTCCATTGGTTATGTATGGATGTGAGAGTTGGCCTGTGAAGAAAGCTGAGCTCCAAAGAATTGGTGCTTTTGAACTGTGGTTTTGGAGAAGGCTCTTGAGAGTCCTTTGAACTGCAAGGAGATCCAACCAGTTCATTCTAAAGGAGATCAGTTCTGGGTGTTCGTTTGATGGAATGATGATAAAGTTGAATCTTTAGTATTTTGGCCACCTCATGCGAAGTGTTGACTCACTGGAAAAGATCTGAGGCTGAGAGGGATTGGGGGCAGGAGGAGAAGAGGATGAGACAAAGGATGAGATGGCTGGATGGCATCACCGACGCGATGGATGTGAGTTTGAGTGAAATCTGGGAGTTGATGATGGACCGGGAGGCCTTGCATGCTGCAATTCATGGTCTTGCAAAGAGTCAGACATGACTGAGCAACAGAACTGAACTGAGAAAATAGTAGATTTTTCCAGATTATTTACTACATCTTTTTTTTATAGCAATGCACTAGATGAAATGATGGTTATCTGTTGCAAAAGGAATTTAATCCTAAATATTTGAGTTTACATTTTAATTAACTTAAGGGCTTATGAAATATAATGTCATTTATATTCATCAATAACAGTAAGTTATAACTTATAGACCTCAGTCTTAGGTCAGTGGAGTTGTAACCTTTGAGCGTTTTAAGGTTCCAGACAATTAAATAGATTTTTCATATACTATTTATGGCTATTTATTTAAACTAAGTGATTGAATTAGTTTATTTGCCTTGTGTTTGTTGACAGCAGCTTTGAATTTTTAAATAGACTTCCATTATAATGACTGGATTTGCACTTTCAAATCCAACAACAAGAATGGAAGTCCATTTAAAAATTCAGTGACACTATTTGACCATGACCATGCTTTACATTATATGTGAATTCAAATTAACATATTTTTTACAGTCTACTAGTTACAAATTCTTGGTCAAGGCCATAATCTCATGGAAAGGCATAAATCTGGAAATAAATGCAGCAATACTGATCATTAGAGAATATAAACAGTTTGGTGGAAAGTAGCATATAAAATAAATAAATCTGCATAAGTAAATAGATCATAGAAAAAGAGCAAGAGAATTTCATGAAAACATCTCCTTTTGCTTCATTGACTACACTAAATCTTTTGACTGTGTGTATCACAATAAGCTGGAAAATTCTTAAACAGATGGGAATATGAGACCACCTTGTTTGACCCCTGAGAAACCTGTAGGAAGAGGGCATGAAAACCCACTCCAGTATTGTTGCCTAGAGAACCCCATGGACAGAAGAGTTGGAAGGCTATTGAGAACCCTGTATGCATGTCAAGGAGCAACAGTCACAACTGGACATGGAACAACAACCTGGTTCAAAATTGGGAAAGGTGTATGTCAAGGCTGTATATCATCACCCTACTTATTTAACTTAAATGTGAGTACACTATGTGAATGCTAGGTTGGATGAAGCTCAAGTTGGAATCAAGATTGCTGGGAGAAATATTAATAACCTCAGCTATGCAGATGGCAACATCCTTATGACAGAAAGCAAAGAGGAACTAAACAGCCTTTTAATGAAGGTGAAAGAAGAGAGAAAAGGCTGCCTTAAAACTTAACATTCGAAAAACTAAGATCATGGCATCCAGTCTCATCACTTCATAGCAGTAGATGAGGAAACAATGGCAACAGTGACAGACTTTCTTTTCCTGGGCTCTGAAATCACTGCAAATGGTGACTGCAGCCATGATATTAAAAGATGCTTGCTCCTTGGAAGAAAAGCTATGACCAACCTAGACAGCATATTAAAAAGCAAAGACATGACTTTAACAGCAAAGGTCCTTCTAATCAAACTATGTTTTTTTCCAGTAGTCATATATGGATGTAAGAGTTGGACCATAAAGACGACTGAGTGCTGAAGAATTGATGCTTTTGAAATATGGTGTTGAAGAAGACTATTGAATGTCCCTTGAACTGCAAGGAGACCAAACCAGTCAATCCTAAAGGCAATTAGTCCTGAATATTCATTGGAAGGACTGATGCTGAAGCAGAAGCTCCAGTACTTTGGCCAAGTGATGCAAACAGCTGACTCATTTGAAAAGGTCCTGATGTTGGCAAAGACTTCTGGCAGGAGAAGAGGAAAACAGAGGATGAAATGGTTGTATAAAATCACTGACTCAATGGACATGCATTCAAGCAAACTTTGGGAGATGGTAAGGGACAAGAAAACCTGGCGTGCTGAACTCCATAGGGTCGAAAAGAGTTGTACACAACTGAACTACTGAACAACAATGTAAATCATGCTATTCTTTTGTAAGGAACCTTAAAATTTTACTTTAATATATTTTAATATTACGAGTGTGCACATGTTATTTTAATACTAAAATTGTTTCAACTGTGATTTAGCAGTTAAGTATTTCTAGAAGAAATTTATTTGGAATTTTAAGTTAAAANCCAGGGACAGGAGAGTCTGGTGGGCTGCTGTCTATGGGGTCGCACAGAGTCAGACATGACTGAAGTGACTTAGCAGCAGCAGCAGCAGTTGGCTCTTGAGTTCCTTTGACATAGTCCCATCATAGTGTGTATATATATGTGTGTTCAGCATCTCTTTATGTTTTGGCCCAACAGCCATTTTCCCATAAATGTCTGGTTCCACTTTTGAAGAATAGTAGAAGACCAAAATTTGCTTCTGCTTATTTTTGTAAATGAAGGTTTTGGAACACAATTAGCTCTTTTGTTTATGGTTTTCATGTTTGGTTGAAAAGAGACTTTATAATCCACAGAACCCCAAATATTTACAATCTAACTATTTACAGAACCAATTTTCTGACTGTTCTTGTATTACACAATCACTGACTTAAAATAAAAACCTCATTCAACTAACCAAACTATCTGGTCTTTATAAAGGCAAGAGCTGATTGAAAACTATTGCTATCAAATTTCTGCAAAACTAATTTTTAGCATTATGTTGGTAATATTAAATATGTCTATCATACAAGTAGTGAAAACTTTTATTGTGAATATAAATTTTAATGATTATTAAAAGAAAACTGTCAGCTTAGTCTTTAAGTAAAATATATTGCCTTATTTTAATGCTATAATTTTCTGATACTGTATTTTGAACTTATGAAAAGAAAGCTTTTACAAGTGAATAGCTAGATAATTGGCATTTTTAAATATAATTTTTAAATAACATCTTTATTTTTATAAACTTTATAATTGTGGTGACAATATCATTCTTTGAACCAAAAAAGAATTCAACAGCCAGTAATGAATTCTTCCAGTTTAGATATCAATTTACCTTTCTAGAATTTAGCCCCAAATTCTATAAATAGTGATTAAATCTGATTACCTGATTTTTGTCTACCTAACATATTTTCTTGAGACTCCCTTGGATTGCAAGGATATCCAACCATTCATTCTAAAGGAGATCAGTCCTGTGTGTTCTTTGGAATGACTGATGGTAAAGGTGAAACTCCAATACTTTGGCCACCTCATGAGAAGAGTTGACTCATTGGAAAAGACTCTGATGTTGGGAGGGATTGGGGGCAGGAGGAGAAGGGGATGACAGAGGATGAGATGGCTGGATGGCATCACCAACTCGATGGACATGAGTCTGAGTGAACTCTGGGAGTTGGTGGTGGACAGGGAGGCCTGGAGTGCTGCAATTCATGGGGTCGCAAAGAGTCGGACAGGACTGAGTGACTGAACTGAACTGAACTGAACATATCTTCATATACACATGATTCCTGATTTGTAAGCTGGCAATTGCCAACAGAAACAATGTAAATAAACTTAATTACTCTAATAAACAGTTTCTTCTAATAAACAGTCTAGTTTTATTTTGCTATTTCTGAAATCACATAAAATTTTCTTAACAACTCTAGCAGCCAATTAATCATCTGTTTTCTTCTCAGTTTTTCCCTAGCTAGTTTGTTAAAGGTGGCATGTATGGAATTATATTTGTAATATTTCTAAATAATTAAGAATATGTTATAAAACATAATTTTTACAAGGTTCAGAACTTCTTGAACATGATTCGGCATATAAAGGGAGAACGCTTTACAATAATTATTTAATTTTAATAAAGATCTATAGTTCCTTAGAAATGATGTTTTAAAATCATTTCTTGGCTCACTGTTTGCTAGAATATGAGATTCATACAAAAAAATAATATGAGGCTCATATTTTTCATCAGTTCTATTTGTCGTTACTCCTGATATGCACTAGCAGAAAAAAATAATATTCATCAGTAGAGGGTCCATCTAAATATTAGTGATACATGGCTAGTATTTCAAGAAAGTCTTGTTCAAATGATCACAGATTTATTTTTCTATTATTTATAGAAAGAAAAAGCATATTTAACAACGCAGTTTCTTTCTTGCTATAGTGTGTACTTCATATCTAAGTGGCTTTATGTGTAATGCATAGTGTCTATCTTTTTGTGACTGCATAGACTGTGGTCCACCAGGCTCCTCTGTAAATTGAATTTTCCAGGCAAGAATATTGGAATGGGTTGCCATTTCCTCTTCCAGGGGATCTTCCAGACCCAGGGATTGAATCCATGTCTCTTGAATCTCCTGCATTGGCAGGCAAACACTTACCACTGAGCCACCTGAGAAGCCCTAAGTGGGTCTATGGTAGCAAATAAAAATAAAATATCACTCTGTGAATATATTGGATTTGGCTTTTCCAAATATTAAAGTTTCCTTTTCAGAGGTCTAGGGAGTCTGAAAGTTTGATATTTTGAAAATTATTTTTAAATTAATTTATTTTTAATTGGAAGACAATTACTTTACTGTACTCTGTTAGTTTATACAATATATCAGCATGAATCAGTCATAGGTATACATATGTCCACTCCTTCTTGGACCTCCCTCCTACCTCTCATCAAGAAAAATAAGGAGAAGACTGAAATCAATAAAATTAAAAATGGAAAAGGAGATGTTACAACAGATAACACAGAAACACAAAGGCTCATAGGAGACTACTATGAACAACTATATGCCAACATAATGAACAACCTGGAAGAAATGGATAAATTCTTACAAAAGTATAACCTTCCAAAACTGAAACAGTAAAAAATAAAAAATATGAGCAGACCAATCATAAGCATGGACATCATAACTGTAATCAAAAATCTTCTGACAAACAGAAGCCCAGGTCCAGATGGTTTCATGGGCAAGTTCTACCAAAAGTTTGAGAAGAACTAACACCTATCCTGCTCAAACTCTTTTAGAAAATTGCAGAGGAAAGAAAACTCCCAAACTCATTCTAGGAGGACACTGTCATTATGATACAAAATGAAAGAATCCCACAAAAATAACAAATTATAGGCCAAATCACTGATGAACAAAGATGCCAAAATCCTCAACAAAATTCTACCAAACAGAATCCAACAACACATTAAAAGGATCATATGTCTTGATCAAGTGGGATTTATCCCAGAGATGTAAGGATTCTTCAGTCTATGCAAATCAGTCAATGTGATACACCATATTAAAAAACTGATTGTTTTAAATTTAAGTAGAATTGATTTAAAATCTTTCAGATGCACAGAAAACTGATTCAGTTATATATACATGGTAGTGGTGGTTTAGTCACTAATTTGTGTCCAATTCATGTGACCCCAGAGACTGTAGCCCATCAGGCTCCTCTGTCCATGGGATTTCCCAGGCAAGAACATCGGAATTGGTTGCAATTTCCTTCTCCAAGAAATCTTCCCAAACCAGGGATCGAATCCCCCATGTCTCATATACAGCAGGCAGATTTTTTACCGACTATAAATATATGTATCTATGTACATATATATATATGTATGCTGCTAAGTCGCTTCAGTAGTGTCTGACTCTGTGCAACCCCATAGATGGCCTCCTACCAGGCTCCCCCATCCCTGAGATTCTCCAGGCAAGAACACTAGAGTGGGTGGCCATTTCCTTCTCCAATGCATGAAAGTGAAAGTTGAAAGGGAAGTCGTTCAGTCGTGTCTGACTCTTCGTGNCCTTCTCCAAGAAATCTTCCCAAACCAGGGATCGAATCCCCCATGTCTCATATACAGCAGGCAGATTTTTTACCGACTATAAATATATGTATCTATGTACATATATATATATGTATGCTGCTAAGTCGCTTCAGTAGTGTCTAACTCTGTGCAACCCCATAGATGGCCTCCTACCAGGCTCCCCCATCCCTGAGATTCTCCAGGCAAGAACACTAGAGTGGGTGGCCATTTCCTTCTCCAATGCATGAAAGTGAAAGTTGAAAGGGAAGTCGTTCAGTCGTGTCTGACTCTTCGTGACCTCATGGACTACAGCCCACCAGGCTCCTCTGTCCATGAGAATTTCCAGGCAAGAGTACTGCAGTGGGGTGCCATTGCCTTCTCCCATATATATATATACACACACACACACACACACACACACACACAGATATATTCATTTTCAGATTATTTTCTTTTATAGGCTATTACACCATATTGAACATAGTTCCCTGTACAGTGGCTCAATCTCTCAATCGTGTTTGACTCTTTATGACCCTGTGCACTGTAAGACTGTAACTCATCAGGCTCCTCTGTCCATAGGATTTCCTAGGCAAGAATACTGGAGTGATTTGCCATTTCTTTCTCCAGGGCATCTTCTCAACTCAGGGATCAAACCCAGGACCCTTGTGTCTCCTGGATTGCAGGTAGATTCTTTACTGCTGAGCCACCTGGGAAGTATAGTAGGTCAGAACTTTTGTGTATCAAAATGCTCAATTAATTAATCTTTCTCCCATATATAACTCATGTCTTGAAATTTCATGTTAATTTTGCAAATAGATTACTTTCTGAGTGCATGAAAAATGATTAAGCTCAGTTTTTTAAATATATCTGTATGTCTAAAGTTCATTTTAACTACATATTGGAGTCCTGATAGTTAACTGACATATTTGAAAAAAAAATAACTCTATGAAAAATTGTTTTAGTGAAATAATCAGACATTGTTTGGTCTCAAATAATTTACTAAATAGGTTAAAGGAAAGATATATTTTAGAGTATGTTTTTCAGAATGATGCAAAAGGGAAAAAAAAAGAAAAAGAAAGAAACTATTATTTTAGTACTTTAAAAAACAAAACAAAGCACCAAACAACAGCAACCTGTATGCAGTGCAAGAAGCCACAATTAGCACCAGGCATAGAACAATGGGTTGGTTCAAAACTGGGAATGGGTATGTCAAGGCTGTATATTGTCACCTTGTTTATTTAACTTATATGCAGAGTACATCATGTGAAATGTTGGGCTGGGTGACTCACAAGCTGGAATCAAGATTGCTGGGAGAAATATCAACAACTTCAGATATGCAGATGATACCACTTTAATGGCAGAAAATGAAGACGACTACAGAGCCTCTTGATGAAGGTGAAAGAGGAGAGTGAAAAAGCTGGCTTAAAATTCAACATTCAAAAAACCAAAGATCATAGCATCTGGTCCCATCACTTTAAGGAAAACGGATGGGTGAAAAGTGGAAACTGACTGATTTTCATTTCTTGGGCTTCAAAATCACTACAAACTGCAGGTCACAAAATCAAAAGATACTTGCTCCTTGGAAGAAGAGCTATGAAAAACCTAGACAGCATATTAAAAAGCAGACACATCACTTTGCTGACAAAGGCCTGCATAGTCAAAGCTATGGCTTCTCCAGTAGTCATGTACTGATGTAAGATTTGGACCATAAGAAAGGCTGCTGCTGCTGCTGCTAAGTCGCTTCAGTCGTGTCAGACTCTGTGCAAGCTGAAGAACTGATGCTTTTTAATTGTGGTACTGGAAAAGACTTGCAAGTCCCTTGGACAGCAAGGGTTTCAAAGCAGTAAGTCTTCAAGGAAATCAGCTCTGAATATTCATTGGAAGGACTGACGCTGAAGCTGAAGCTCCAATACTTTGGCCACCTGATGTGAAGAGTGGACACATTGGAAAAGACTCTGATACTGGGAAAGACTGAGGGCAGGAGAAGACGGGGCAACAGAGTATGAGATGGCTGGATATCATCACTGACTCAACAGACGTGTGTTTGAGGAAACTCCAGGAGATGGTGAAGGACAGGGAAGCCTGGTATGCTGCAGCCCATAGGGTTGCCAAAAGTCAGGCACGACTTGACGATTGAACAATAACAACAAAAAACAACAAACTTCAGAAACTGGAAAGTCGTATTTTTGCCAGGTATCATTCTAGGCAGTGGAATTAAAGAGGTAGATTTCCAACCTGGTGGAATTTATATTTTAGAGGAAAATCATAATTCATGAAGAAATAATTAAACAGATGTTATATAGTTTGATGTTATAAGTGCTACATTAAAAAGATATCAGAATAAATAATATAGCCCGTTGTAGTAATGGGAAGGAGAAAGAAGTAAGAAAATGAAGCATCTAAACCACAGGAGCCGCATGCATGCTCAGTTGTGTCTGACTCTTCAGAACTCTGTGGGCTGTAGCCTGTGACACTCCTCTGTTCATGGAATTTCCCAGGCAAGAATATTGGAGCAGATTGCCATCTCCTACTCCAGGAGATCTTCCCAATCGAAAGAACAAATCCTTGTCTCTGCATATCCTGCATTGCAGGCAGATTCTTTACATTGAGCCACCTGGAAAGCCCATGGGAATTGTAGTCACATCTTCTTTTTAGCTGATCTGGTAGCTTAGGGTTATAGAGTCAGTGCCTCTTGCCTCCAATAATTCCATTTTCTCTTTAACTTGGATGACATTCTTTACTCAATAGATGGGTACAAACATTTCTGTTAGGTCTGAGTACTTGGTATAGGGCTCCTGTTAATATATAATTTCACTTTTTCTTCTCAAATATTAAATTTGGTTTAATTCTAAATTATTTAAATATCTGAGTTTAAAGCGTTTAAGTAAAAAAACATTTTAGATGTATGGCTTAATGTATTATCTTCTAGAAATATAGCCTCTACTCAAATTTTCCCCACAATTTACTTGTGATTGATTGAGACTTGTTAAAATGTTTTACATGTACACATACCTACATATTTACATATAGACACATATATATACACATACACCATTATAACTATATGTACAATGTTTTAAATTACATGAAATATACATCACATTGTTTCACTTTAAATATTACACAAATATGTGTGCATAAAAATTAGAATAATACTGATTGCCAAATATGTATCCGCTACTTTTCCACATCCATCGAGTCGGTGATGCCTTCCAGCCATCTCATACTCTGTCATCCCCTTCTCCTTCTGCCCCAAATTCCTCCCAGAATCAGTCTTTTCCAATGAGTCAACTCTTCACATGAGGTGGCCAAAGTACTGGAGTTTCAGCTTTAGCATCATTCCTTCCAAAGAAATCCCAAGGCTGATCTCCTTCAGAATGGACTGGTTGGATCTTCTTGCAGTCCAAGGGACTCTCAAGAGTCTTCTCCAACACCACAGTTCAAAAGCATCAATTCTTCGGTGCTCAGCTTTCTTCACAGTCCAGCTCTCACATCCATACATGACCAATGGAAAAACCATAGCCTTGACTAGACGGACCTTTGTTGGCAAAGTTATATCTCTGCTTTTCATTATGCTATCCAAGTTGGTCATAACTTTCCTTCCAAGAGTAAGCATCTTTTAATTTTATGGCTGCAATCACCATCTGCAGTGATTTTGGAGCCCCCTAAAATAAAGTCTGACACTGTTTCCCCTGTTTCCCCATCTATTTCCCATGAAGTGATGGGACCAGAGGCCATGACCTTAGTTTTATGAATGTTGAGCTTTAAGCCAACTTTTCCACTCTCCTCTTTCACTTTCATCAGGAGGCTTTTTAGTTCCTCTTCACTTTCTGCCATAAGGGTGGTGTCATCTGCATATCTGAGGTTGTTGATATTTCTCCCAGCAATCTTGATTCCAGCTTGTGCTTCTTCCAGCCCAACGTTTCTCATAATGTACTCTACATATAAGTTAAATAAGCTAGGTGACAATATACAGCCTTGACTCTCTCCTTTTCCTGTCCAGGAGTTGGTGATGGACAGGTAGGCCTGGCATGCTGCAATTCATGTGGTCGCAAAGAGTCAGATATGACTGAGGGACTGAACTGAACTGACTTTCCACATGTTTAAGTATTAACTCATTTCTAAAACTGTGAGGCAAGTATTATTAACAGGTTAATTTTACAGGTGAGAAAAGAAGTGGTTAAATAGTAGAACAATATTTTTCAAAAAACAATCCATGATTTGAATTGAAGAACTTATGCTTATAAACACTCTTCTATGATGTTTATTGAGACGGTTGTACTTGGAAGGATTCCCATTACTTGGAAGAGTAACAGGTGTTTTTATTTATTTTTTTCTGTAATACTGGGCACTGTTATTGTAATGCTGCTGCTGCTGCTGCAATTGCTTTAGCATCATGTCTGACTCTGCTACCTTATGACTTTAGGCTTCCAGGCTCCTCTGTCCATAGGATTGTCCAGGCAAGACTAATGGAGTGGGCTGTCATGACCTCGTCCAGGGGATCTTCCCAAATCAGGGACTGAACCCACATTTCCTGCATTTCCTGCATTGTAGTTGGATTCTTTGTCACCAAGCCATCAGGGAAGCCCGTTTTTGTAATACATATAATAAGTAAAGAAACAGATGATCTTAGAAAATTACTTAATATGTTTGGATTTTAGATTATGTTTAATACTTCTAAATGTTCAATAAAATATCCGTGCTCTATATTCTGACAAATTTTAAAATAAATTGCAGATTTTTAAGGTTAGTCAAAAAAATAAGCCATCTAACCCAAATTCATACATTGATTATTTTTATAAATATAAAATATATTGCTTTAAAATTTGCTTTAATGTTTGATGCAAAATAAAAATATGAGCAATAGTAATATAATATTGTCATCTTGTACCCTCAATGGACATTTTTTAGAAGCTGTATTGCATTGAGTTGCATTAGCACAAATTTCTGTTTGTGCCAC
>SJYQ01000247.1:492241-506005 GCA_006410935.1 Redunca redunca | reverse complement strand
AAACCATTTATTGGATTTAAACAAGACTATAGAGTTGAATATATTAGAGACTTCTAATTTTATAATCATGATATTTCTATTCCCATGTTTAGATAGTTGCCCACCTTCCATGGCATCCAATTTCCCCTTTAATTTTATTGAGATATAACTGACATATGATGTTGCATAAGTTTAAAGTGGATACCTGATGATTTGATACACTTATTTGTCCTAAAATGATTACCATGGTAAAGTAGCACATGCATCACCACACATAATTAAAATGTGCATGTTGGGGGGGGGGCAAGAACTAATGTGGTGAGATCTATTCCCACAGCAATTTTCAATACTATAATATAGCATTATTAACTACAGTCCACAGAGAATTAAATGCCCAGAATTTATTCATATTATTCCTGGAAGTTTGTATCCTTTGACCAACATCTATTTCCCTCAACCACCAGTAACTGGAAAACACCATTCTACTCTGTTTCTATACATGTCTTTTTTCCTTTAATTACACATTTAAGTGAAAGTGGGGCTTCCCGGGTGGTGCTAATGGAATAAAGAACCCACCTGCCAATGCTGGAGACACAGGAGATTTGGATTCCATCCCTGGGTGAGAAAGATCCCTTGGAGGAGGCATGGAAACCCACTTCAGTATCTTGCCTGGAAAATCTCCATGGATAGAGGGGCCTAGCAGGCTACAGTCCATAGAATCATAAAGCGTTTGACATGACTGAAGTAACTTAGCATAGCACATAAGTGAAATTGACAGTATTTGCTTTTCTCTCACTGACATTTCACTTAGCATGTTACTCTCAAGGTTCATGTTATCACAAATGGCTGGTTTTCCTTATTTTTAAGCCACTGTGTATATCTGGCTACATTTTCTTAATTAATTTATTTGATGGTGGACATTTAGATAGTTTTCATAACCTGATTATTGTGAAAAATACTGCATGCAATAAACATTGGTGGGCAGATAACTGTTTAAGATAGTTATTTTATTTTCTTCAGATATTTACTCAGGTGTGGAATTGCTGGATTATTTAGTAGCTCCAATTTTTCTTTAAGATATTTCACATTGTTTTCCACAGTGACTGTGCCAATGTACATACCTACCAACAGTGCACAAGGATTCCCTTTTGTCTACATCTTCAGCCAACACTTGTTACTTCTTGTCTTCTTGATAATAGCTATTATAACAAGTGTGATGTGATACTTCATTATGGTTTTGATTTGAATTTCATCGAATACCAGACCACCTGACCTGCCTCTTGAGAAACCTATATGCAGGTCAGGAAGTAGCAATTAGAACTGGACATAGAACAACAGACTAGTTCCAAATAGGAAAAGGAGTATGTCAAGGCTGTATATTGTCACCCTGCTTATTTAACTTCTATGCAGAGAAATGCTGGACTGCAAGAAACACAAGCTGGAATCAAGAATGCTGGGAGAAATATCAATCACCTCAGATATGTAGATGACACGACCCTTATGGCAGAAAGTGAAGAGGAATTAAAAAGCCTCTTGATGAAACTGAAAGAGGAGAGTGAAAAAGTTGGCTTAAAGCTCAACATTCAGAAAACAAAGATCATGGCATCTGGTCCAATCACTTCATGGGAAATAGATAGAGAAACAGTGGAAACAGTGTCAGACTTTATCTTTTTGGGCTCCAAAATCACTGCAGATGGTGACTGCAGCCATGAAATTAAAAGACCCTTACTCCTTGGAAGGAAAGTTATGACCTACCTAGATAGAATATTGAAAAGCAGAGACATTACTTTGCCAACAAAGGTCCATCTAGTCAAGGCTATGGTTTTTCCTGTGGTCACATGTGAATGTGAGAGTTGGACTGTGAAGAAAGCTGAGCACTGAAGAATTGATGCTTTTGAACTGTGGTGTTGGAGAAGACTCTTGAGAGTCCCTTGGACTGCAAGGATATCCAACCAGTCCATTCTGAAGGACATCAGCCCTGGGATTTCTTTGGAGGGAATGATGCTGAAGCTGAAACTCCAGTACTTTGGCCATGTCTTGCAAAGAGCAGACTCATTGGAAAAGACTCTGATGCTGGGACGGATTGGGGGCGAGGGGGAGAAGGGGATGACCGAGGATGACATGGCTGGATGGCATCACGGACTCGATGGATGTGAGTCTGGGTGAACTCTGGGAATTGGTGATGGACAGGGAGTCCTGGCATGCTGCGATTCATGGGGTCACAAAAAGTCGGACACGACTGAGCGACTGAACTGAACTGAACTTATGATTAGTAATGTTGAGCATCTTTTCATGTATTTATTGGCTATTGTATTTGTTCTTGGGAAAAATGTTTATTCAGTACCTTTGCTTATTTTTTAATGGGATTTTTTGTTGTTATTGAGTTGTATGAGTTTTCCACATATTTTAGTTATTTGTGCCTTATCAGATATATGGTCTGTGAATATTTTCTCCCTTTCCGTAGGCTGCCTTATCATTCTCTTGATTATTTTTTTGCTGTGAGAAGTTTTTTTTTAGTTAAATGTTGTCCCACTTATTTATTTTTGCTTTTATTGTTTGTTTTTGGGTTCCTCTCCAAAAAGCCGTTGCTAAGATCAATGTCAAAGAACTTTTATGCTATATTATCTTCTAGAAGCTTTATGGTTTCAGATATTACATTTAAGTCTTTAGTTTATCTCAAGCTAATTTTGTGAGTGGTATACAATAGGAGAAGTTCATTCTTTTGCCTGTGGATATACATTGCATCCACCTTGAGTCATGATTAATGTCTTAATAACTTTTTTCAAGCTCTGTATGTTTTTCCTTTGAATATTTGAATTTGAGATAATATAGAGCTGTTCTTCCTTTAATTCTTAGATACATTGAGATAGAGAAAATTCACCATAATTTCTGTTTATTTGTATACTATTTTGTTTAATGAAACAGTTTGACCTGTATTTTTGAAGAATAATTGCTAACAAGTAGAGAATTTTTTTAAGACTTGAAGAAGCAGTATGAAGGAAAGAAAAAGAAAAGAGGTAAGGAATCTCGGGCCAGTGTATGGTGTTGAGTTCATTGGTGTCCAGTTCTGCCTTTCTCCATGCTCCAAATGTTTCTAACAATTACACATTAAGTAAAACACTATTTTTATGAAACTATACATACAGTGAGAAGAAATAATTCATACTTTATTTATATTAATATGTAATATATTGCTCTCTATTAAACATTCAAATATCTTCATCAATATGTACTATATATTTATATGGTATAATATATTACTTGAGTTTCATATATTGATTAAAAAGTCAGCAAATATTACATTTTAACATGGTGGAGAAATTGAACCAAATATAGCTAAAATTATTATAAAACAGTGACTATATTTTCTTTAGAATTAATTAAAATGGAATTATAAACAAAATCTTGACCATAATTGCCCATCATTTGCAGAGCCCTGAGGGGGCTGAGCTTCATTTTAACTTTTTGCTACCTGATGTGAGGAACTGACTCCTTAGAAAAGACCCTGATGCTGGGAAACATTGACGGAAAAAGGAGAAGGGGACAACAGAGGATGAAATGGTTGGATAACATCACTGACTTGATGGACATGAGATTGAGCAAGCTCCGGGTGTTGGTGATGGACAGGCAAGCCTGGCATGCTGCAGCCCATAGGGTCACAAAGAGTTGGACAGGACTGAGTGACTGAACTGAACTGATAAGAGAGAGGGGAAGAACTAGGAAGTGAGGTTAGACTAATGAAACTGATTCACTTATAGGAAACTGCAAGTGGAATACAAATGAAAGAATTTCTTCTTAGGTGAGGAGATGGCATGTCTGGTTGAAATTTTTCTGCAACTTATTTTCAGGAAAACAATACTGTCAGTATGATGTGTACTGGTAATCTTAGGTATGACAATTCTGCATAATGAACCAAAAAATAAAACCAACTTATTTATGTAACATTTTGGCTTTGGATTTGGCAAATTACAATGGAGTTGGCTGGGTGACTCTGTGGCCTTGACTGTGCATGCATGGCAACTGTCTTGCTTGCTATTAGCTGGACTGAAGGGAGGGGTATAACTGACCCATGTGTTTTCTATGGTTCACTGTTACCCTGGACATGCTCTCATGGCAAAAGCAGAGAAGCATGAAAGAAGATGTGGAAATCGAAGTCCTCTTGAGAAATGAAAGTGAAAGTGAAAGTCACTAAGTTGTGTATGACTCTTTGTGACCACATGGACTATAGCTCACCAGGCTTCTCTGTCCATAGGAATTCTCCAGGCAAGAATACCAGAGTGGGTTCCCATACTGCATTGTACTGGTCAAAGCAAGTCACTAGGCCTACCAGGATTCAAAGGGTGGGGAAACGGACTCTACCTTTTGATAAGTGGAGCTATAAAGACACATTGTAATGGGTGTTTATTCAGAGAAGAACAAATTGGGACTTTTTTCTTTCCTTTTTTTTTGGCAATCAGCTTAACCGTGGAAGGAAGACATATACGATTCCTCAAGCTTCCTATAGAGAAATGCTATCTGGAATGATTCCTTTAGGTGTTTACTAACTCCTTTCTCAGGTGGAAGGAGTAATGATCAGTTTTGACTATGACAGGCAGAATAATGGTGCATCAAAGATACTCATGTTTTAATCCCTGGAACCTGTGAATATGATACCCTTCATAGCTATGGGAATTACAGCAGAATTAAATTTTCTAATCGACTAACCTTAAAATATATTATTTTGGGTTATTTGGGTAGAAAAAAATGTATCCTTAAAAATGAAAGAAGACTGAAGAGGAGTTCAGAGATAATTTGTTGTGAAAAAGATTCAACCTGCCACTGCTTGGTTTGAAGACAGAGTGGAGCCAGGAGCCAGTGAATGCAGGCAACCTGGAGAAGCTGGAAAAGGCAAAGAAATTGCCTCTCTCCAGTGTCTTCAGAAAAGGATACAGCATTGCCAACAGTTTGATTTTGGCTTAGTGAGACCTGTGGTAGTGGTTTAGTTGCTAAGTTGCATCCAACTTTTGCAACCCCATGGACTGTACCCCTCCAGGCTTCTTTGTCCATGGGATTCTCCAGGCAAGAATACTGGAGTGGGTTGCCATTTCCTTCTCTACAATGAGAAGATATCTTCTCCTGGAGAAGATGTCTTATTGACTAATCTGGAAGATCATAAATTTGTCCTGTTTTAGGTCACAAAGCTTGTGGAAATATTTTAGAGTGATGATGGGAAACTAATAAAATGAATCTGGGGAGGAAGTTCAGTTCATTTCCCTTTATCATCCTGCCTGCAGAAAAGGTTCTTCATGGTCTGCTCCTTAATATGTTTTGTTTTAGCCAAGCAGGATCTGCCCCACAAAGCAGAATCCCCTTTACCTAACAGGAGGTAAACCTCTTCAACTCACTGTCAGAAAGTTAGAAAGCTGTTTTGACCAGACAGTTAAAGCTACCCTCACGAAACAACAGAAAAGCTAGGAAGTTGTGTTTTGTTTTTTGTTTTGTTTTTTAATAATACTCATTTGTCTATTTTTTTTTTTTTTTTTTGGCTTAGAGTAAGAAGTGCAGGATACTCAGTGGCTTCAGTCATGTCTGACTCTTTAGGACCCCATGGACTGTTGTCCACCCGGCTCCTTTGTCTATGGAATTTTTCCCAGGCAAAAATACTGGAGTGGAGTGACATTTCCTCCGCCAAGGGATCTTCCCCTCCCAGGGATTGAATCCACGTCTCCTGCAGTGGCTAGCAAGTTCTTTTCCACTAAGCCACCTGGGAAGCCAAAGATGTAAGAGATGTCATTTATTAATCCCTTAAATTTAAGGAAAAAAAAAACTTTTTTTCCCTTGTATTTCGTGTGAGGGGCTTTTATGCTCATAGCTTCTCTATCACTATTATTGTGAGACTGAGAGAGGTGCAGTTCCACATTAAGGAAGGAATAAAAGCTAAAGAAGAGAAGGTAGTGAGTTTAGATGGTTAATCACAAAGTTCACTTATGCAGAAATTAAAGATCAGTAATTTGTACATGAATGAGTCAAGCTAAGAAAAATAATATAATCAAATTCACTATAAAATATGTAAATAAGCTATTTAAAAATTTCAACAAGCAGTACGAAGTTTTAAAAAAAAAGTTAATGTTGGAAATTAATTTCAGCCTAATTTTAAATGTTTAATAATTACAAGTTGTTACTTTGTATGCCAAGGTCAAATAGTCCCGTGTAGTTAATGTTTATGGGTTGACTTGAATTAAAAGCTTAAAATCTAAATGACTTTCTCACTAAAGGATTCTTCCTTATGACATTTCTGTGTTTAAGTCAATATCCTCCAACAATAAATTAAATTAGCATTTCCTTTATCATAGTAACCTACTAGTGTGACATGCAGTGGTGCAGCTTCTTGAACAATACTCAGGAGGAGAAGTAATTAACTGGTGAAATGTCTATGTGTGTAGAAGCCAGGCAAGGGCAGACTAGCCTGACCTAGAAACAGCAGGATGGGAATTAGCTTGCTCCAATCCCAGCAAGCAGGAGGGAATCCAACAGTGCCAGAGAACCAGGTGAGAAAGGATACTGCCTGCTTTTCAGGTGTAATGTTGTGCTTTCCTTAGAAGGCTGTGTTTATGGTAACCAGGTCTAAGGAATGCTCTCTGCAGATTCTGGAAATATTCAACATCCCTTTTGGTGCCATTCATTAGGTATCTAGTTGACTGAGAAAATTGTTAGTTTCATGCATTTAGTCATTAAGTGACATAGTATCATTCTTCTTGAGCAGGGAAATGTATGGTTAAAGGTTTGGTTTTTGTTTCTTTTGTGAGAATACAATGGAAAAGTGAGGGCAAACATAGCTGTTACTGTAATGAGTTTTCATAATGAGTAATGGTTCAACTAAACCAAATACTTTTTTTTTTTAAAGCATCAGATTATTTCATATGGTCGGAAAGCAAGAAAATTTTAAATAATTGTTCACAACCACTACCCTCTGGTGAATAACACTTTAAGTCATGTAGTAAAGCATGTCTGATATAAAGTATTTGACTACTTCTGTACTTTCTGTTAGGAGAATGGGTTATAAAACTTTTTTATCATACAGTAAATTTGGGGTATTTTATTTACAAGGTTGTTTTCAATCATGTGGCAACTCTAACAGGATAAAATAACCCAAAGCAGGAAACCAGATCCTGTTCTTGGCATAGAGAAAGAAAATTGCATGGTGGTCTAATAGCTTCCTGAGTAGATAAGAATTCAGTGTTTCATTTGTATTTTGAAATGAGGGATAAGAAGACATTATAGAAAGCAAATGCAAAAGCAAATGACTGTGGCACATTCTGCTCCATGTTATCATCTATATATTGTGAAGAAAGAAATGCACTTGGTAAAGGAGAAACAGCCCTTTTTTCTGTTCTCTCTATATTTCAATGCAAATGAGATATCTCATTTACTTCTGACTCGACAAGCCTTTCTCTTCTTTTCTGAGAAAAGTCATGGGAGGCACAGTCTAAAGAGGACATCAGTATAACTTTACAGCTGTGTGAGCTCAGGACATTAATCAATGCAGATGCACAGAGAAAAGAACATGTGTTTAATAGCTTACATTTCTTCTTTTCCTTTTCAGGGGCATTATGTTTCCTAAGTATGAAAGGAAAGGCCCTGAGATATACAGTCGTGATATCTAAATGTGGACAGCTTTTATTCTGGTTCTTTAAAATACACACTGTTCTTCCCTTTTCATTATTTGCTTATGTGACTGAATGGAATGTACTTTTAAAAAAATTTCCTATGACTGATTGACCTTTAGGAATGGGTGGGAAAGATAATTTATGTCTAATATAGAGTCAGAAATAAGGTAACACTTAGCATTCAGGGTCAAGCCTTTCCATTCCCATCTTTTTATAAAGACAAGCTACCTAGGTGACCATACAATGATCTAAAAATTGCATTTTCATCATCACTAATTCAAACAGAATAGTAAGACATGTTAGTGTTTCCAGTGTAATGAGAGATTCTTATCCTGACCCCTCCTTTTGTTTCTCATGTCTCAGACAGGAAACAATATCGTCAAAGCAGTAATCACTGCAGATTCTTTAGCTATTTGTATGTGATGGATGTTGTCAACTTTTAACGGCAGGTGATAGGATGTGTGTTGATGCAGTAAACAATCACAGAATTTTCTAACTGCTGGTAACTATTGTGCAAATGCTTTCCAGAAAGATGTTTAAAAAAATTACTACTAGGGTCAGTTAACTACCTGCCAATTTTCATTAATCACCTCTTTGCTAAGAGGATCCCTCACTGTGTTCCAAGCTACAAAAACTAATTTTCTCAGTTTTCCTTGTGGTAGGGATGGCCATGGCACTGAAGGATTCAATGTAGATAAGGGAAAAGGAAATGATATGTTTTGGGGAAAGTTTATTCTTACTTGATGAAAGTGGTAGATGCAATGTGTTCCAGCTTAAATCTTTTCCCCTTCTTCCTTCTAAGAATGTTTGTGTGATACTTGCAGAGTGACAAGTATGATATGCAATTTAAAACTCTAAGAATGATAAAAATGTAATTGTTGAAAAAAATTAGTGTAATAGGATCTGACTCTGATTTTAATATTTGATTACTGGTAGCTTTTGAGTCCCTTTGTTCTTTCTTCCTCTTCCACCTAAATCTCGGAAAGATGATAGGAAATCCCAAATGCCCCCAACTTTGACACTAAAGAGCAGTTCAGGTCACTTAAGCCACAACACATTCATACACAGGAAATCTCACTCTAGTCCCGTTCTGCATCCATAAGAAATACAATCCACTATTACCTTGTTCTCTCTAGATTACCCAGGAGCCTGCCTTGCAGTCCTCAGAAAGCCTTGTAAAGCGTTATATACCCTCTTGACACATGTAAGATGTCATTAGTCTCAAGAGCCAGTCCAAATTTTGGATGAGATGTCCATTTCACTTCTAGAAGGGGGAAACCTTAACCACTGGCACTGTGAGGAAGGTATCCAGTTGATGATCACAATCACCAGGGATCTTTCTTCTCTTGCTTTAGCTTTCTAATTTTCTCTGCTGCACACTGTCTAGCATGCTCTCTGAGCTGTGTTCCTATCTGCTGGCCAACTTGAGCTTTGAGCTGCTGCCTGCTGGAAATCCTGCTTTTACTGCTCTGTGCTGCATTTATTTGGTTCTACTGAACCTCTGTTGTAGATTTAACTGAGTTAGGTTGGTTTTAATAACAGATGTTTAGGGACAGAGGTATGGGTTAGGCCATCTTAAAGTGTCTTTGGGCTTCCCAGGTGGCTTAGTGGTAAAGAATCTGTCTGCCAAGCAAAAGACCTGGGTTCAGTCCCTGGATTGGGAAGATCCCCTGGAGAATGAAATGGGACCCTCTCCAGTATTCTTGCCTGAAGAATCCTGTGGCAGAGGAGCCTGGTGGGCTACAGTCCATGCAGTTACAAAGAGTTGGATACAACTTACTGACTAAACAGCAGTAGCAACGAAGCATTTTAAGGTCTTGTGTCTCTTCCCCGACTTATCTATGTATGTTTGAAACATGTGACTTGATTCTAGCAAAAACCACCATGCATACTAGGCACAGGGTAACAACTCCCACCTGGTGACCATGAATGAGTTCTGTGTCTTGGCCAGGTATTGGCCCAGATCTATAGCAAGTGCAGGAGAAAGCCTAATGCCTGTACCATATAAAAGCCCATTGAGTGGTCACTAAAAGCAGATGGCTCACCTGGATCCTACAAAATGACTCATCTGCTGCTGCCTATAACTTGTCATGAAAAATATCTGATTTTTAGAATTTAGGGGAAAATAAAATGCACTCCCAGAGCACAGCCAATGGGTTAATTCAAACCGAGCTTAAGCCTAGGGTTTAAGCCTATAACTTAAATCCTATAAAGTGACTGTTGTCACAGCTGCTGCTGCTAAGTCACGTCAGTCGTTTCCGACTCTGTGCGACCCCATAGACAGCAGCCCACCAGAGGAGGCCCCAAATCTTAATGATACCAATTTGAGGTGCTCTAGAGGAAGAAACTCACAAACATGAATAAGATAGAAAGGACTGCCATGAGGTATATCCATAAACCGCCAAACAAACAAACAAAATGCATGGGTATAGGGGCAGCAACAAATCCTGAAACAGAGGTGCACAATTTGATCCAATTGGAAATCCAAATATTTGCAAAAATAATTTATGACAAAGATTAAAAGTGGGGTTATTGACTTGTACCTCTAGAACATAGGCTCTAAATTAACTTTAACATTTGCTGAAAAGCACCAATTAGGAAATTTTAATAGGCTTAATTAATACTAAATCTCAATTCAGAGTTAAGCTTGCAGCTAAGTCCTATACTCTTAGGAGATTTAGCAGATATAAAACACAGGACAAAAACAGGTATGCTTTACCTTATTCATGAGAACTATTGCCGTATCTAAATTCTCCATATCACAGTACCTATTGCCCTAAAATATTCCATAGTAGGCATGACTACTCTTACTCAAGGGACAATAAATTAGCATTAATGTTGTTTGTACTTACAATTAGCCTGACCTAAAATTCCTTCATAAACCTCTATTCCTGATTAAGATGGTTAATATAGTTGAATATAAATTAAAACAGAATATTCAGGGATTTTAACACAAGATCTATATAGAGAAGAGGTGATTATACACACTGCTTCTCCCTTTAACAAGTATATTTGACTTGCTCATAAATCTGGAAAGAAAGATTACTACAACCTTAATGCTATGGCCCCAACCATTAAAGCCCTCATACCCAATATTATTCAAATTACTGCCTTCATCCAATCAGCAAACTAAATCCTTTGCAGTCATAGTTTTAGTGAATATATTATGTTCAGTGCCTATTTTAATAGCCGCTCACCTTTCATTTGCCTTTATCTTTTAAAAAGCACAGTATGCCTTTACTCGGCTAGGTTATCGCCACAGTCCTGTATCACCTATAATATTTGCAGGCAACATCTTAATTACATCCAATTTCTCCTAGACCACTGGTATAATATTACGTTGATGATATCCTCCTCCAAGGAGATTCACTTGACTTACTCATTAAGAAAATGCAGATACTCACAAGCATTCACATAAAGGAAATGGGTCATTGTCCAATACACAGTTCGCATGGTAAAAGGTCCCATCCCTCCAGTTAAATTTGTAAAAATTGTTTGCTCCACAGAGGACCACTGCATCTCTGACACTATAAAGACACAGCTATTGATCTTCTCAATACTCACCCCATGAGAGCAAGGCCAACACATTTTAGGACTCTTTGGGTTCTAAAGGTAACATATTCCTTGCTCTCAAATTTTACTTAAGGCTGTTATGGATGGCTTAGATGGTAAAGAATCTGCCTGCATGCTGTTTTAATCCCTGGGTCAGGAAGATCCCCTGGAGAAGGGTATGGCAACACACTCCAGTATTCTTGCCTGGAGAATCCCAAGGATAGAGGAGCCTGGCAGGATATCATCCATAGGGTCACAAAGAGTCGGGCACAACTGAAGTTTCTTAACATGCACTTCATGATGTTACTTGCCAATTAGCCACACTGGATGAGACCCCAATGACAAAAGTCCCTAGAGTCTGTCCAAATCGCAGTACAATAGGCACTCCCATTAATGATCCTAGAGACTTTCACAGTAGAGGATTTAGCAACCTACTACCATTTTTCCTGGAGTCTCTCAGCTATCCATGATAGTAATAAATGCCCATGAACTTCTGTTACAAGAAACTCTTCCTTCATACCACATTACATACCATTATATTGATTGCTGGCTGCACACTGGATTCTCCTGGAAATAAAGTATCTCATTGGTCCTGAATCCATGACCCTTGTTTCATAGTTTCCTATTATGTCTTGGCTTATAGCAGAAGTACCTTCAAGCTTGGCATAGCCACCAAAGTCTCCTTGCTAAGACAGAAGTAGAATCTACAGAATAGAGCCAAAACCAGATCTCCTGGCATATCCTACCTGCAGGAGGGATTGGCCTTCCCTGTTCTCAGTCCTTAACTAGATACCACATTGCTGGAGGAGGTCACACTTCTCCTGGACTACCAGACTACCTGGGAAACTTCCTGAGATCAAGTAAGTGAACAACAAAAGGAGTTGCTATGCTTTACAGTCAGTAGAGCCACCATGGTATGTAATGAAGCTTGCGAGAGAGCTGCTGATTTTCATCCCTTAACTAGGTGTCACTGAGTGGTGGCAAGACTCAAGGATAAACAAAACTGGGCCAAGCTTGTCATTTTATCGCTGGATGCCTTCACCAACAATCAGCTCCACCTGTACATTTTTAGACTTGGGACATTGCCATTGGTCTGGTTGTCTGGTCTAGCCAATGGTTGCAACAATTATATATCCAAGGCTGTCCACTTTGGGATAAATAGTTACTCAAGCTATAAATTAAGGTCATATATATCTCTGTACACTAGAGACACATTACAAAATCTCATTAAGACATTGTCGACTTCAGAAATCGAGCGACATATATAGTGACCAAGGCACATTGCACATTTTTTGCCTCAAAAAATATACAATGCATGCAGTTCTCTTGAACAGAGCATTCAAGATAATTTTCATCTTTTAGTGGATTCAAGTTACTTGCTTCACAGGGTGCTTGCTTAAATGACTTTGTAGGCATGCATGCTAAGTTGCTTCAGTCCTGTCCTACTCTTTGTGACCCCATGAACTGTAGCCTTCAGGCTCCTCTGTCCATGGAATTCTCCAGGCAAGAATACTGGAGTGGGTTGCCATGCTCTTCTCCAAAGGATCTTCCTGACCCAAGGATGGGACTCATGTCTCATAAGTCTCCTGCATTGTCAAGCGGGTTCTTTTACCACTAATGCCACCTGGGAAGCTCAATTCAATTAAATAAGACACCATATATTTCAGTCTTTAGATAAACATAAGTAGTGAGTTTTCATGAAGAACCTGACTTCATTTTTTTGACTGACTAATGACAGCTTTCAGACTTAACAAATTCCTCTTCTCCTCTGCCTCATATCTTAGGAAAGCTGATTAGAAAGCCAAGTGTCCCCTTTGGCTCTGACAAGAAATTCAAAACATGCAAGCCATTACCTCTTTGTGCATAGAAACTCTTACCTCAGTCCAACACCCTAACTACAATCAAATCCAAGCCATCTCCTTTTCTTGCTCTCTCAAACTCTCTTTGGACTGGCTTTGGAGCCTTCTTTGTTTTTCTAGAAAAAAACTATTATGTGAGGAATAAATATTTTCATATTTTCTTGATATATGTATGACATCAGTCTCAACATTAGAAACAAATATGGGGTTGAGGAGTTCATCCTGTTTCAGAATGTCCTCAGAAATTACACTGCATTCTATTTCTTACAGAAATATTATAAGTTAGGTACCATTATTATACTTATTATTGAGATAAGGAAAATAAAGCAAATAAAGAGATTAAGTAAGTTGCCCAAGTTCATATGGCAATTTTGTAAATGAACCCAAGAGATCTGATCCCAGATCTGTGCTCTAATGTTCTAACTAAACTGCTTTCAAAAGTTAGTGAGCAGAGGTATGAAAAGTACTTCAGACCCTGATGGTGCTGGTAGGCTTTGCACTACCCTAGACTCTAAACATCATTGTTTTTCTTTAAAAAAGATTCCTGTATTTTGAGCTGTTTTATTTGAAGTTTATATTACTTTTTTGGGAAAGACATTCTAATTATACATTGTAGATTCTGTAAAATTTAAACTTGAATCCATGTTCAACAACTGATTAGATGTGAGAAACATAGAAACTTGACTTAGCTTCTCTATGCCACACTGTCCATGAATGTAAAATGGAAA
>SJYQ01000247.1:474562-487127 GCA_006410935.1 Redunca redunca | reverse complement strand
TTAATACCAGGGGGAAATGAGGGAGAATTTATCTAGCCCTTTCTTTTTTTATATAAGCATTTTTTCAGGCCCAAAGAAAGATACAGTTTATAGAAAATTCTTAGTATTTCTTGATTCACTGTATCATCATCTCAGATTAACAAGAGAACCAGAAGGGGGTTAGTAAGAGGACAATGATGATGCATCAAAAGATCTGTCTTGGATACAAAGGCAACAAATTGAACCTGGCAAATTGTGTGGCAGGGGAGATGGTTTCAGTCCAGCTAAGAAAGGCTCTTTATAACAATGAACAAATGACAATCAGTGTTCAATCTTCCTTTGAACACTGTCTGTAAGGAGGAATTTAGGATTGTTTACATAAATTTTATATCTAGGCTCCATGCTTATTCTAGTTCTGCTATTCATATTCAGTGGCTCATATTATGATATATCTTCAGGTGTTTTATATTTTTCCTATTTCTTTTTTATTAACATTCATCAACATTCTTTAGACCAGCAGTCCTTAAACTTTTTGGCACCAAGGACCAGTTTTGTAGAAGAGAGTTTTTCCACAGACCTGGAGGCAGAAGGATGGTTTTGAGATGATTCAAATGCTTTACACTTACTTTATTTCTGATCTATGCTGCTGCCGATCTGACAGGAGGTACCACTCTTCAGTTCAGAGGTTGGGGACCCCTGCTTTAGACTACATTGAAATAGAACTTGAGTAACTTTGATGTCTCTGTTTTATTCCTGAGTTATATTGAAATCTTATGTGTTTCTTTAGTTGTAATATTTCTATAGTTATTCCCCTCTTTACCACCACAGTTAACTCAAACCACAGATATGGCTTCCTAACTGATGTTTGTCCTTAAACTGTTATTTCTGCCAATCCATTTAATATAAAACTGCCAAATTAATATTGCTAAAACACAGATTTCACTCTGCCATTCCATTTTTTTCAAAATTCTTCAAAGAACCTTCAGTAATATGATACATCCTAAAGACACACCTCCTAGACTGGTATTAAAAGCAATTTAAAATCTAGTCTTGACACCCTTTTCTAAACCTACACTCAAATTCTGTTTGTAATAGATGATCATTTAAGCTTCTTTTACTTTTGCTGCTTCTCAGAGAAATTAATTGGGACTTTTTTCCCTAGATGTACCAATATCAAATTAGACCTATACAGATGTATAAAAGCACAGGATTTTAGAGCACATAGACTCTGTATGCAATCTTTTTTTTAAGTTAATTTATTTTTTATTGAAGGATAATTGCTTTACAGAATTTTGCTGTTTTCTGTCAAACCAAAACATGAATCAGCCATCAATCCTTTATTGGCTTAATTATATTGTCTTTTGCCTAAACTAAAAAATATAAACTGTTAAATATAACCTGAAAACATTTCCCATTACTTGTTTAAGGAAGACTCTCAAGTCAAATGAAGTCATCTGCTGCTGCTGCTGCTGCTAAGTCGCTTCAGTCGTGTTCGACTCTGTGTGACCCCATAGATGGCAGCCTACCAGGCTCCCCCATCCCTGGGATTCTCCAGGCAAGAACACTGGAATGGGTGGCCATTTCCTTCTCCAATGCATGAAAGTGAAAAGTGAAAGGAAAGTCGCGCAGTCGAGTCCGAGTCTTAGTGACCCCATGGACTGCAGCCTACCAGGCTCCTCCATCCATGGGATTTTCCAGGCAAGAGTACTGGAGTGGGGTGCCATTGCCTTCTCCGGAAGTCACTCAGTCATGTCCAACTCTTTGCAACCCACAGAGTGGTGGAGCCTACCAGGTCCTCTGTCCATGGGATTTTCTAGGCAAGAGTACTGGTGTGGGTTGTCATTTCCTTCTCAGGGGATCTTCCCAACCCAGGGATCGAATCCACGTTTTCCACATTGCAGGCAGACGCTTTACCATCTGAGCCACCAGGAAAGCCCAAGGAATACTCTAAGTTTGTAGAAATTTTCCTTGCAGAATTTATTTATCTGGTTATGTTTATTTAGCTTAAATAAAAGATATTTTGTACTATGTAAGTTATCTAGCATTTAAAACAGAAAAACAAAAGCAGTTGCCATTAGCCAGACTTATATTGTTATATAGAGTAGATTTCATATTTATTAGAACCAATAGATGCAAACTACTAGAACATATACTCATATATACACCACACGTATGCACACATTCATCCTCTAATAGAAACGAATAACCCAAAATCAGCAGATGTTGAAATAATTTTTTTAGCAGTACAGATCAACAAAATAAAGTAATTATCCATTGAATGAATTAAAGTGCTTTGGAAAATTTTGAAGGTTAAATGAAACTTTCATTATGTTTTACAGAAATATAAAAATTCTTGTAATTAGCAAATTTGAACTCCGCATTTTTGGTAAGTTCCACTTTGAAATAGTATGGATTTTCCCTATTTAACATTTGATTAGGAGTGTCTAGCTCTAAGGGCAATGTTTCTCACAATAAATCATATCTGTTGTTCATGTTAAATCTCTAGAGATTATGATATAATTGGAAAATCAATATTCTAAAGAAAAACTCCTCAGATGACTCAAAATAGCACTCAGTGATGAAAGTACTTTTCTATCTAGATTTACATATGGGTGACATCTTCTTTATCCATTCATTAATTGATGGTAGTTTAGGTTGTTTCTGTATCTTGGCTATTGTGAGTAATGTTGCAACAACATAGAAAGAAAGTGAAGTCGCTCAGTCGTGTCTGACTCTTTGCGACCCCATGGACTGTTGCCTACCAGGCTCCTCTGTCTGTTCCCGAGATTTTCCAAGCAAGAATACTGGAGTGGGTTGACATTTCCTTCTCCACAGGATCTTCCTGACCCAGGGATGGAACCCGGGTCTCCTGCACTGTAGGCAGATGCTTTTACCATCTGAGCCACCAGGGAAGTCACCTGCAACAACACAGGAGTGTGTAAATCTCTTCAGTATTCTGTTTTCATTTCCTTTAGATGTTTAAGCTGGTGTGAAAATGCTGAATCATAAGGTATTTTATTTTTAATTTATTGATGAAACTTTATATTGCTTTCCATTATGACTCCATCAATTTACATTTACACCAAGAGTGAATGAGTTATCTTTTCTCCAAATCCTTGAGAACACTTTTTATCTCTTGTGATTTGATGAAAGCTATTCTAACATGTATACGATGATATCTCGTAGAAATTTTGATTTGTATTTCCGTTATGATCAGCAATGTCACAAACCTTTTTGTGTTATTGAGAATCTTTATATTTTCTTTAGAAAAATGTTTATTCAGTTCCTCTACCTATTTTTGGATTATTTATTTTTCTGTTATTGAGTTTTATAAATTATTTGTATATATTTGATACTAACCCTATATCAGATATATGGTTTGCAAACATTTTCTCCTATTTTGTAGATTACCTTTACTTTTTGTTGATGGTTTCTTTTGCTATGGAAATGATTTTTAATCAATGTAGTCTTCATTGATTTTTGCTTTTATTGCTTGTACTTCTGGTATCATATTCAAAAGATTGTTGTCAAAACCATTGACAAGGAGGCTTTCCCCTATTTTTTCTTCTAGTAAATTTTAAGGTTTCAATTATGTTCAAGTCTTTAATCCATTTCAAGCTAATTTTTCTGAGAGTTGTAAAATAAGGATTAAACTTTATTTTTCTGTATGTGCTTTTCTAGTTTTCCAAGCACCATTTACTGAGGAGACTATCCTTTCCCCATTGAGTACTCTTGGCTTCTGTGTTAAATATTAGTTGGCCATATATATAAGTTTTTATTTCTAAGCTCTCTGTCCTGTTGTATCAGTTTATGTGTCTGCTTTTATACCACTACTGTAATGTTTTGCTTTCTTTATAATGTAGTTTGAAGTGTGATGCTTCAGAGTTTCTTTGTCTTCTTTCTTTCTCAGCATGGCTTTGGATATTCAGGGTCTTTTGTAATTTCATACAAATTTTAGGATTTTTTTTCCTTTACTATGAAAAATGCTTTTAGAATTTTGATAGAAATTTCATTTAATCTACAGTTGGTTTTCAGTGGCATGAAAATTTTAACAATATTAATTCTTTAATTAATGAACACAAATATATTTTCATTTGTATTGTCTTCAGTTTCTTTCATCAATATTTTATACTTTTNAGAGTTCACTTCCTTGGTCAAATTCATTCCCAAGTATTTTGCTTTTGATGCTATTGTAAATTGGATTATTTTCTTTCTTTTTCAGATTTTTTTTTCCTCATGTCTAGAAACACAGCTGACTTCTCAATGTTAATTTGTGTCCCACTATTTTGTCAAATGTGTTGATTAATTCTGCATTTGGGGGCAGAGTATTCAAAGTTTTCTATACATAATGTCATATCATCTCCAAATACAATATTACTTCTTCCTGATTGTTCTATTGATAGTTAGCACTTCCAACACCATGTTGACTGAGAGGATGAGAGTGGGCACTTTTGTCTTGTTTCTGACCTTAGAGGAAAAATTGTCAACCTTTTACCACTGAGCTTGGTTTAGCTGTGAGTTTGTGGGTTTACTTCCCTGGTGGCTAAGATGGTAAAGAATCAGACTGCAATGCAGGAAACCTGAGTTCGATCCCTGAGTCAGGAATATTAGGTGGAGTAGGAAATATCAACCCACTCCAGTATTCTTGCCTGGAGAATTCCATTGACAGAGGAGCCTGGCGGGCTACAGTCCATGGGGTTGCAAAGAGTCAGACATGACTGAATGGCTAACACACTTTGTCATATAGTGAGGTACGTTAACTGTATATCCAATTTGTTGACAATGTTTTTTTTTTTTTATCATGAATGAATGTATTAAATGCTTTTTCTGTACCTTTTAAGATGATCATATAATCTTTACCCTTTATTTCATTACATTGGTATATTACAGTTATTTATTTGGATAATTGTCCTTGCATCCTAATGATAAATTACACTTGATCATGAAGTATGATCCTTTAATGTGCCTTTCAGTTTGTTTTGTTAATATTACATTGAGAATTTTTGCATCTATACTAATAGGGATATGTGTCTATAGTGTATTTTTTTCTGTAGTCTTTGATATCAGAATAATGCTGGTCTCATAAATTGACTTTGGGACTTTTCCTTCATCTTCAGTTTTTGGAAAATATTAAGAAGATTTGGCAATAATTCTTTTTTAATGTTTGTTAGAGTTTACCAGTAAAACCATGATGGTCCTGGGCTTTTCTTTGGGGGAGGTTTTTGATTACTAATTGAATCTCCATATTCATTACTGGGGGCTTCCCAGGTGGTGCTAGCAGTAAAGAACCCTCCTGCAACTGCAGGAGACATAAGAGACATGTGTTTGATCCCTGGATCAGAAAGATTCTACGGAGGACAGCAGGGCAACCCGCTCCAGTATTCTTGTCGCAGAGTCGGACATGACTGAGGTGACTTAGCATACATGCTTTCATTATTGGTCTCTTTATATTTTTGTATTTCTTCATGATTCAGCCTTGTTAAGTTCTCTGATCTAAGAATTTATCCAGTTTCTCTAGATTATAAAGTTTGTTGAAATTCTAATTTTCATAGTAATCATAATCCTTTGTATTTCTGTAGTTATCAATTGGAGTGTCTCTGCTTTCANTTTTTTTCCTTAATATAGTGATATAATGCTATATACTTTTCCTCTTAGAACTGATTTTATAAAATCCTATAGGTCTGTTTTGTTTTTTTTCCATCCATTTTTATTTGCTTTAAGATATTCCTTGATTTCCTTTTTATTTCTTTTTTGACCCATTTGACCCAGGAGTATGTTGTTTAATTTGTACATATTTGTAAATTGTCCAATTTTCCTTCCATTATTGATTTATAATTTTACATTTTATGATCAGAAAAGATACTGGTATGATTTCAATCTTCTTAAATTTCCTTAGATTTGCTTTGCATCATATCCTATAAACTGTTCTGAAGAATGTTATGTGTGTGCTTGAGAGGAATGTGTATTCTGCTGCTGTTGGTTGGGATGTTCCATAATTGTCTGTTAGGTCCATCTGTTCTAAAGTATGATTCAAGTCCATTGTTTCTTTATTCATCTTCTGTCTGGATAATCTATCCATTGCTGAAAGTAGGGTATTGAAGTTCTTTACTTTTGCATTGCTGTCTATTTTCCTCTTTACATCTGTTAGTATTTTCTTTGCATATATATTTATATTTTCTGATTAACTGAGCACTCTGTCTTCATATAATAACCTTCATTGTCATTTGTTACTGTTTTTTGCTTAAAGACTATTTTATCTGATACAAGCTACCCTTGCTCTTTTTTTATTCCTCTGGTATGAAATATCCTTTGTCACCACTTTGAGCCTGTGAGTCATTAAAACTGAAGTGAGTCCCTTGTAGTCAGCACATTGTTGAGCTTTTTATTCAATCTATCTAGCCATTCTATATGCTTTTTTATTAAAAATTTCAATTCATTTATATTTGTGTTAGTTGTTGCTAGGTAAGATCTTATTAGGGCTTCCCCAGGGGCTCAGCAGAAAAGACTACGCCTGCAATGCAGGAACCGCAGAAAACGCAGGTTCAATACCTGGGTCAGGAAGATCCTATGGATGAGGGCACAACAATCCACTCCAGTATTCTTTCCTGGAGAATCCCATGAACAGAAGATCCTGATGGGCTACAGTCCATAGGGTCACAAAGAGTCAGACATGCCTGAAGCTACTTAACGTGCACACTGGTGCAAGATCTTACTAATGTCATGTTTTAATTTTTCCTGGCTTTTTTTTTTTGGCTCCTATTTTATTTTTGATATTATTGATGCCTTCCTTTGTGAAGTGGTGATTTTCTGTATTGGTATATTCTAATTCTCTTTTCTTTATCTTTTGTAAATCTGCTACAAATTTTTGCTTTGTGTTTTGAGCTTTATGTAAAACTGTGTTAATATTGATTTAGAGTGCAGTGCACCATAAGCATATTGGGCACCCAATATAGTTTCTATTTTCTTTACCATATTACTTTTATTATTTCTTATAAAGTTGATAAATCATTTCAAGAATAATTTTAAATGAACTATCTTTATCTAATTAAAATATAATAGTCATAACATCACATAAGATAAGATCTGGCCTATAAGAAATGACTCCAAGAAAATGCACTCTGAGATCCATCGAACCTTAATTCACTGAGGATAGTGTTTATATACATTCTATGAAGTGCCTAATAAGAATGCCTTTATGAAATAATTGTTTACTTTTCTCCTGTTCTCTAATATATCCAGAGATAGCATTTTAGAAATGGGACAAAAACATGATGACATCAAGGAACCAAACATTTTTAATTATCATGTGGACATTCTCATATCTTAAGGGTGCATTCTATCCTTTTGGTCCCAAGATGGCTGCTGCATTAGCCAGTCACTGCATCTGTTTTCCAGTCTGAATGAAAATGATATCCAATGGAGAAGGATATGGCCTATAATAAGGAAAGCACAATAATTTCTGATATGACTCATTTAATGCATCATCCTGGGCTACAAAGAGATGGAACTGATAATCAGCTCCAATTCTAGTTCAAGTAGCATCAAGGGTTCTGATGGTATGGAGGAAAGTATACTCTTGGAGAAATAGCAAAATCTTCCACAAATATATAATCATTACCTACTATATAAAAGGTATGGTTTTGTATTTGGATAAGTATTATATTATTTAATATTCATCCTAAGTAGTAGCTTTTGATTTCATATTTTTTTCTTCCTTAATAAAACTAGTAAGGGCCTACTGTATAGCACAGGGAACTGTACTAACTATCTTGTAATAACTATAACTGAAAAGGATGTATATAAATATTATTGTTTAGTTGTTAAGTTGTGTCTTATTCTTTTGCAACCCCAAGGACTGTAGCCTCCTAGGCTCCTCTATCTATAGAGTTTTCCAGGCAAGGATACTGGAGTGGGCTGCCATTTCCTCCTCCATAGGATCTTCCCGACACAGGGATTGAACACTTTTCTCTTGCCTTTTCTACATCAGCAGGCAGATTCTTTACTGTGCACCTGAATCAACTATACTTAAATAAAAATTTTTTTAAAGAAAAAAATTAGAAAACTAATAGATAGAGTAATATAAGTAACTTGCCTATGGACATTTACTTAGTAAGTAGAAATATTCAGATTTGAGGTATAGTTTTTCTGAATCAAAGCATTTTTGTTTACACAAAGATGCATCTATTTTATTTTGTCACCTTAATATGAGAAAAATTATCATGAAAAAGGAAAAGAAAGTTGATTATAGAGAAATTCTCTGGTTTTGGTTAACAGAATTTTTTCAGAACAGCATGAACTTTGGAAAACAACCTTGACATTCATTTGATACATATGTGAGATTTCAACTGATGCCTCTGTAGAACAGCATTCCAAAGGCAATGTAAAATCTTTATCCATTAGATTGAACTATAGGATTCTGCAATAATTTTGCCCCTAAAATAGATTCCAATAAACAACAGTGATTTAGTCAGCAAGGACAATGTAACATGGATACTGCCACCATCCTTTACAACTGTGCACAATTGTGCATTATTATTTTCTGTACCCAGCTTTCAACATAAGTCTTAAGAACCTGTATGTCAGCATAATATAAGAACTGCATCACTAGCTTAGCTACAAATTTTCTTCATAGGGATATAAATGATGTTTATCTTTTCTGTTATTTTTGACTCCTCAGTGCTTGACCTCTATATTGCATTTTGTTCTAAAGAAGATTCAGACCTTGAAAGCGAGTAGGTGTACATTTGATAACAATAGACTCTGTTACTGTTTTCCTTTTCCCCCTTGGTCATAATTTTAAACAAAATGAGCATAGATTTTTATTTAATTACTGTACATTTAGGATACTTTTCATATTATGTGGTTTAGATAACTTTAATTTTGTAATCAGTTACTTTATTTTTAATTCATAGTGATACAAGTAGAATTTTATTCTGTATTACAGACTTGTTAGGAATGACACCTTTAAAATTTCACTTCATATTTAAATTCTCCTTAAAACTCTAATATACAATTTTATCCTTATCCTCTATGGATTGATACTTTAATACAGATTTTTTTGATAATTCTTTGCCTATTTAATTTGCATAATGATTTAGTAGAAAGATTACAAACTTGGATCTAGTAAACCTGGGTAATATCCAAATGTCTTTAGAACTTGGGAATTTTTGGAAAAAAAAAATGACAAGATTTTAGTCTTTTACTTTTCTACTCTGAAACAGAAAGATAGTATTTCCAGTCCTACCTCTTATATATGGATATTTCAAGAATCAAACATGTGTATGATATGTATGCTATAAAAGCTCCATATATATATATATTTTTTTTTAGTAGTATATCTTCATCTTATCTAATACAATATGTGCCCTAAAATTCAAGATAATTTCTGAAAATTACACACCATCTTGACAGAGGAAATTTTAGCACCTTTCCCCAGAAATATTTAAATATAACTGGTGGCTATAGATTTCTTTTGACTAGTATTTCAACTTAAGCTGCTTAGCATCTTTGAAAATTAATTTGCCATTTATTGTACTGGAGTAAAATTTATTCAAACAAAAATGTGTATTGAAATCTTATAAATATAGTTACTGAGATTAAAAAATAATGTTTCCCCTTGCAGAGCTTCTTGGAGAAGATAGAATAATCACAACAGTGAGACAATTGCTATAATGAAGGGGTAAAGAAAACCTTATAGGAATACAGATGGGAAATGAATGATGGTTAAATTAGTTCCAAGTTAGTGTGAAATTAAAAATAAAGAAACAACTGTAATCATAGTTAACTAAGTAAAAACTTTTCTCGAAATGTAATTGAACTTATTTTGGAAGTTTTCTTAAGCAAGTGGCAGAATTTTGTCACTTCAGAAGTTATTGAAAGTGATTAGATTAGTCATCCCTCAGAATTGCTTAGAACACTGTGCTAAAAGTTGAGGCATCACAAAATAAGTTAGTATGGTAAATTTGGAGCAGATTCAGAGTAGCATCATAGAGATGATTATTACTTTAAGGATAAGCATTAAGGTAAGACATGAAATGGTTTAATATGGCCATATTGAAATATTTTTTGTAACTGTAGCTGGAACACGTCCTTTTAATTAGCAGAAAACATCAAAAATGCTTTGAAGCTTGATGCATATTGGAAAGTTATTTTCTATATTATTTTGTTCTTCTATCTTACAGACTTATTAAATAATCTCTTCCTTTTTTAAATGGTTGACATCCCTCTTTCCTTTAAAAGAAAAAAAAAAGCACAATTGCTCTTATGTCTACTGTGCACAATGGGCCAAACAGCTCAAGGACAAAATTTACATAAGGCTTTGGCAAGTCTAGAAAATAAAATACTTGTTAATTTTAAAACCAAATCAAACTTCACTTAACAAGCAGATGTTTATTACCTACAATAAATCCATGCTATATTTATCAAATATATAAATAAATAATACATGAATTTTTCCCTTGAGTGATTTATAATCTATATGGAAAGACAGACTAAACAACATATTATGAGATGCTTTACAAATATGAACTGTAGTTTCTGATGAGAACTCTGAAGTGAAAAGTCTGTTCATTTTGTTCCCCAAATCATTTTAGAAAGTGGTATGCTATTGTATTAGTTTAAGGTTTGTATTAGTTTCCTAGGGTTGCTGAAACAAAATATCGTGAACTTGTTTGCTTAAACAACAGAAGTTTATTTTCCCCCAGTTCTGGAGACTTGGAGTCCAAGATCATGGTGTTGGTAGGTTTGGTTTCTTTTTAGGCCTCTCTCCTTGGCTTGCAGATGGCCATCTTACCCTGTGTCCTTACACAGGTCCTATCCTGTGTCTTATCCTGTGGTCTTTGCTATATGCAAACATGTCTCTGGTGTCTTCTTTTCCTTGTCTTATAAAGAAACCAGTCGATTGAATTGAGGTCCACTGTAATAGCATCATTTTTAACCTGCATGTGAGTGTGCTAAATCACTTCAGTCGTGTCTACCTGTTTGTGACCCTATAGACTGAAGAAAAGTTGTGACCAACCTAGATAGTATATTCAAAAGCAGAGACATTACATTTGCCAACTAAGGTCCGTCTAGTCAAGGCTATGGTTTTTCCTGTGGTCATGTATGGATGTGAGAGTTGAACTGTGAAGAAGGCTAAGTGCCAAAGAATTGATGCTTTTGAACTGTGGTGTTGGAGAAGACTCTTGAGAGTCCCTTGGACTGCAAGGAGATCCAACCAGTCCATTCTGAAGGAGATCAACCCTGGGATTTCTTTGGAAGGAATGATGCTAAAGCTGAAACTCCAGTGCTTTGGCCACCTCATGTGAAGAGTTGACTCATTGGAAAAGACTGATGCTAGGAGGGATTGGAGGCAGGAGGAGAAGGGGACAACTGAGGATGAGATGGCTGAATGGTATCACGGACTCGATGGACGTGAGTCTGAGTGAACTCTGGGAGATGGTGATGAACAGGGAGGCCTGGCATGCTGCGATTCATGGGGTCGCAAAGAGTCGGACACGACTGAGTGACTGAACTGAACTGAACTGAACTGAACTGAAGACTGTAGCCTGCCAGACTCCTCTGTCCATGGGATTCTCCAGGCAAGAATACTAGAGTAGGTTGCTGTGCCCTCCTCCAGCGGATCTTGCCAACCCGTGGATCGAACCTGTGTCTCTTATGTCTCCTGCATTGGCAGGTGGGTTCTTTATCACTAGCTCCATCAATTACCTATTTAAAAGACCTTATCTCCAAATATTTATCCTGAAATACTGTGTGGGTGTCTAGGGTTTCAACATATAAATTTCAGAGGGACATAATTTAGTCTATCGTAAATTTCTTCTAGGTTACTCTAAAACTATTGCATGATCTTTATATATACCACTTCACCTTCCAGAGTAGTTTGCCTATAGTAGTCAAATTAAAATTAACTAATTTATTGGGATAATAAATGCTTAAGTACCAGTGTTTTCAAAAGAAGCTGTCTAATATGGCTCTCTATGTTGATAGTATTAATTTTATACAGGCTTTTCTTTACTCAAATATATTAAGAGAAACCTCATTTGCTTTTCTCCAAGTATTATTCAGCAATTATTATTAAGCCCATTTGGGCTTCCCTGGTGGCTCAGTGGTAAAGAATGTGCCTGCAATGCAGGAGACCTGGGATTGATCCCTGGGTCAGGAAAATCTCCTGGAGAAGGAAATGGCAACCCACTCCAGTATTCTTGCCTGGAGAATTCCATGGACAGAGGAGCCTGGCAGGCTACAGTCCACAGTGTCACAAAAGTTTGGACATGACTGAGGAACTAACCCTAACAATTATAAATCCCTTCAATATATATACATGTGTAGCAAAAATGATCAATATGGAATTATCCTCTTAGATTTTCTGGCAGGTCCTGGATGAATTCCAAGAATATCTGAATAATCTGTTTTGTAAATAATTGACATCCATAAGAAGATTTTCAGACTAAAATCCTAGAGTAGTCAAGATTTTTTGTTCCAAACAAAACCATATATCTTTGGGTTTTAAAGCTTATGTTGAGGTTTATTGTACTTTTTTTCTGCTTTTTATGTTGATACATTAAATAAATAATATATGAATTTTTTT
>SJYQ01000247.1:454429-474543 GCA_006410935.1 Redunca redunca | reverse complement strand
TCAATTATGTACAAATGTTTTATTTTTTAATTAGATTTGTTTTTAAGTTATTTTCATTAAGTGAACTAAAATGTAAATATTGCTTGTGGGTAAATTTTAATTATAAATGATGTTAAGTTGTAGAGTTGCACTGAAAATTGCTCTGTCATCAAGTTAGATTAACAGGAAATATAAACCAAACAGCTCCAAGTGCACATCAATGGAGTTAGCATTTAGTGAATAGTTAATAAGAATGAAACACTCTTCCAAGTTCTTTATAAATACTAAACATTTACTCCTCTAGCAACAGCATGAAATAAATGGTATTATTACTATTACTGTCATTATTTATTGCATTTTTTTTTACATATGGGAACTGAGATTCTTACAGATCAACTATTTTGTCTGAAGTTACATAGTTTTTAAGTTGAGAAACCAAGGTTCAGTTCTAAACTACATTCTCTTTAGCACTAAACAATCTATTGTTCTCACCAAGCTCATCACCTGTTTCACAAGACTGTGTGTGAAACAGAACAATTAAAGATAAACTTTAGAATGTTATCAAGTGACATTATACCTGGACACATTACACCTTGAACTAGCAATCCATGAACTGCAGGCCAACCTTTCCTGGAAAAGGTTAAATATATGGATTAAAAAGAAGAATCTTTCATGGAACTCATAATAACCAGTGTATGTACTGTCTCTGTGATGTTGTATTTACAATATTTCCTCAACACAATAAGCACAGTGTTTTCTTGACCCATCCAAAAAAAAGAAAAAAGACTCTCTTCTGCCTATACAGCCTTTCAGCGGACTTGATTCCAAGGTTCCATTCTCTCTCCATGACAATTAAAACAGTATTTCTCTGTTTTTCCATTTTCTACTATAGATAGAATATTTTTCTTTTCCCCGACCCCAAAATTCATATGTTAAAACATAATACCCAATGTGATGGTATTAGAAAATCAGGCCTTTTGGAAACAGATTAAGTCATGAGGGCAGAATCCTCATAAAGAGGACTCAATAATCTTATAAAAGAAATCCCAGGTAACCTATCTGCCATGTGAGGGCACAGGAAAAAAGGCAGTCATCTATGAACCAGAAAAAAGGCCTTCACTAGACATTGAAGCTGCCAGCACCATGATCTTAAACTTGCCAGCTTCCAGAACTGTGAGAAATAAATATTTGTTGTTTATAAGCCCCCCAGCTTATGATATTTTGTTATAGGGCCCCCCAAAATAAATAAATCTTCCAGTGTGATACTTCCATGCCCTGATCTTTTAATATTTCCCCCAAATTATTTCTTCAATTACCCCAAAACATGTGTCTGTGTGTGAAGGGGGAGGGGTATATATGTTTCCAAAAATAGCACTTTTAGCTGCAATATGCCATTCACCTTCTCTTTCCTTAGCCACTTAAGTTCTTAACTGTCTTGTTATCATCCAGTACTTATGAGTACTGTGCAGGTACACAAGCTCACTAAAACTGTGTGCTGACACACCACTGGGTGTTGATGTGACACACTCACAGCAGTGGCTTAGGTACTATCTCCTGCTGAAGCCTCATGCTGTGCAGAAACTGCTCCCTCTGGAACACCCACACAACAGATGTAGTCCAAGTTGCGGATTTAGTTAATGCTCTATGTTCTCTGAGGGAGCAAGAGAGAATCACCTACACAAACCTTTTGGAACAATTCATCCTGTTACATTCAGCCCAAACAACAGTGCTTTTAATCCCAGTATATCAGAGATTTTTACGATGAAAGACTTTATTATTTTTTTCCAGGGAGATTGCTTCTTTTATGGACAAGTACAAATCCACGGTATCTTGGCTCTTTTCCTAACAGTCTCTTTTCCTCTATTCTGTAGTAGTGCTTTTAGAGCCGGCCTTGTGGTTTTCTTCCTAGAATGAATTTCTTCTTAGGAAATTCTTCATACATCATGCAAACTGCATCCCCTGAAATTCATTCCACCAATCCTATAGATATGATGTGAGATGACTAAATTCTAGGTAAGCACAGCCTAGAGTAAAAATTTGAATCCTTAAACTTCTTGGGCCATCTGATGATACACGTTTTATAAAAGCATTATGGTAAAGCTACTTAACACTGATCGTTCCCTTTCCAATTATACCAAAATCTCAAAGGGATGTTCCCTATTGGCTTATATTATATATTGATTTTATTCAATAATTATTTTGTGTATTCAAATATTAGATTTGATTCAATGTCTTAAAGTTTTAAGAGAGTGAAACTGTATCATAGCCTTCTTGTTTACTTGTTTCTTACAGCAGCCACCACTGTGGAGATAACATAGAATGTACTTTGTAAATGTTTGTTTACATAATCAAATTTTAGAAAATTCATGGTGATTTTATCAATATTTTATAGTGTTTTTCCAAATGAGAGCAAAATATGGTACAAAAATATTTAACTGAGCAATAAAGCTAACATTTACAATGCTTTCCTATCTCACCTTTCATTTTATTTACAACAGTACTATATGCACCATTTCAGCAAAAAATCAAAATTTAAAGAAGTCCAATAATAGAGAATAAATAGAATTTCCTCCCAGGCTAGTGTAATTATTATATAGATGATGATTTATATTTAAAGCCATGATTCGAGCAAATTTAGCATGATATTCCATAAAAGTTCTCAAAATTAAAATTGGGTATTTTACCACACAGGGTAAACTGGCAGATGTTTTAGAGAGTGGCTTTAAATCTGTCATTTTCTATCCTTCTTCTCTTATTTCACATCTTCTTTCCTTCTTTCTTGGTATGCTTCCATTTATCACAGACACCACAACTATAACAGCAGCACTATCCTTCACTTTTAAATCATTGGCTGTCTCTGTCCCTGTCATGGCCAGTCTTTGAAACAGGAAAAAGAAAACCCAGAACAGCATTTGCAATAGCACAAGCATCATAAATGTTCCTCAGGACTCCCATCACACTATCTATTTGTGCCAAGTCTAGGTACAGATCTTCTCTTACTACCGACTAGCAAGTCATGCAGGAGCTTTAATTGCAGAGTAGATGACTGTCACATGGCATGTCTTCCATGTGAAGGTAGGGAGGGATTTAGAACTATGGCTTCTGAATATAAATGCATTGTGACATCCTCTTTAAAATAGATCATCCCCACCAGATCAGCTTGGTAATAATGGTTAGAAAAAGCTTTAATTAGGCTGAAGTTTAAGAGTTTGAATATGACACATGACAATAGCTTTGCACAAATAAAAGCCTTATTTTCAGGTCACTATCCAATCACTTCCATGTGTCACTGGGCTCTGAAAGAATTAAGAAAAAGAGACAAATGATAGACCTCATCTCTCCTTAATAATCTAAGCATTAATTTACTCATGATATCTTTTTTTAATCAAATATTGATGGCATGATAGCCCTAAACATAAAAGTACTCAATGATTTTGATGAATGAATGAAAACACCTATAAGCATATAAGTGGAAGATATAAAAATGACACTATTTTTAAAACTTTTGAAAGACTCACTTTTATTAATGATGAGACATTCATAAACGGCTTTAGGTTAAGGTAGAAGGCCATATCACACAGTTTTTGGTAGCAACCAAATGACCAAATTTAACTCACTTATTTATTACATTGTAAATGTTTTAACATTTTTATATTTTAATATTTTGAAATGCTCAGTGCTTTCTTGTGATCATTAGGTGAACAAAATTGTATTGGTTTGTTTTCTACCTGTTGCAACAAAGGAGAAAGCACATGATGGAAAGCTAGTGTCTTAGTAACAGAGCAATAAAAAATGCTTAGAGGATTTGGGGATTTTGTTCTAAATTGTATGCTTTCAGAATTTGAAGATAATTCTACAATTCGGCATCTTAATAGATCTTATCTAGACAGTGGGGGAAATGAAACAAGTATAAAGCCGTAATTCATAAAGAAGCAGCAAGTCACTTATATTAGCCAGAATAGTAAGAAGATTGATCATTTTTGTGAATTGGTAAATGTTCTGTTTCTTCCTTATGTGAGTTTATCAATTATTAAGAATGGACATGTTTTCATGTGGATCCATTATGTTATTGAGAGACCCTGTCTGAAGGTATTATGTGAAATAGTTTATGTTCCTCAGCAAGATACCTGGGCCTAGCTGTGAAAGACTAGTTAGCTGGTAGCAACCCCAATGGATAGGGCAGTGCTTGGCTGTCACAGATTGCTATTCTGTTTATCAAAATATATCAGTGTCCTGGCAATTTAGAAAATTATTCATAGGAAAGAAAAAATTAAACCTGCATAATGGTGAATGAAAAAAAGGGAGAAACAGGAGAAAACCTACTGTTTGACTCCGTGAATATAAAGTTGTTAAAACAAGTGTTATAAATATATGGTGTTAAAAGTCAGGTTAGTCATTACTTTTGAAGAAAAACTGTGATCTGGGAAGTGACCCATGGGTGACTTCTTGTGTGGTGGTATTGGTTTATTTTTTCAGTTGGGTATGGGATACACATATTCTTTATAAAAAGAGCGGCCCTCTATAAGCAGCACTTCCTCTTTCTTTCTCTGTTTCTACATTTGGGGATAGTAAATCAAATAATGTGCTATGCTTAGTCATTCAGCCATGTCCAACTCTCTGTGATCCCATGGACTGTAGCCTGCCAGGCTCCTCTGTCCATGGGATTCACCAGGCAAAAATACTGGAGTGGGCTGCCATGTCCTCCTCCAGGGGTCTTCGTAATACAGGGATCAAACCCATGTCTCCCACATTTCAGGTGGATTCTTTACTATCTGAGCCACCAGGGAATCCGTGGGTAAATAATGTTTAATTTTAAATGATGAATCTGTATCATCCTATAATCTACTGGGCAGGGAAGAAATATAGAAGTAATCAGTGGTGTAAAAACAAGCATGCCCCACCTCTCCTTTGCTACAAACCCATCAATAGAGTAATATAATTTTTACAAATTTTTTTGTAATGAGAACTTTAGTTTTATTTATTATTTTTACCATACTGTTCACCCCATCCCCATAACTTATTTTAAAACTGAAAATAATTTCCTATTATTACTTCCTCCCATCCCTGAAAATCACCATCCTACTACAACCTCATATAAGTGGTATCCTACATTTGTCCTTTTGTGTCTGGCTTATTTCACTTAGCATAATATCTTCAAGTTTCACCCATGTTGTTGCATGAGTCAAAATTTAACTCCCTTTTAAGACTGAAAAACCTTGCATTGTTTGTGTACGCCAGAGAATTTTAGAAAGTTAGAAGACATACTCCTGTCATCATACTGGACTGTGATAAAGATGGAGAACTTGTCTTTTTGACAGTGACTATGTGACAAAACCTAAGGTACCAGGAGTAATTCATCAGAAGTTTGGAATTAATATGTTCAAATTTAGGCACAAGCAGTAGAAAGGACACAAGTAAGCTGCATGAAAAATCATCCCACTCTAATATCATCAACCCTTTTGTAATTCTGTTCAAAGTTATGAGTTCTTTACAGCCTGTTGAGGAGAAGAGGGAGAAAGAAAATGAATGTTGGTCCATATGTGAGTAAATTTGGTAATTTAGGAAGATCAAAGATGAATTCATTTTTTAAATTGAAGTATAGTTGATTTAGAGTATTGTTATTTTCAGGTGTACAGCAAAGTGATTCAGTTATATGTTTTAATATATATTTTTCTAGATTATTTTCCATTAAAGTTATTATAAAATATTAAATATAGCTCCCTGTGCTATACCATAAATTCTTGTTGACTTTCTATTTTATGTACAGTTTTTTCTGCTAATCCATTGCTTCTAATTTATCCCTCCCTTTTCCTTTCCCCTTTGGTAGTCATAAGTTTGGTTTCTATGTCTATAAGTCAGTTGTATACTATTCATTTGTATTATTTTTCAGATTCCATGTATAAGTGATACCATATAATAGTGTCTTTCTCTGTTTAACTTACTTCACTTAGTGTGATATTCTCTAGGTCCATACATATTGCTACAAAATGACATTATTTCATTACTTTTTATAGCTGATCTTCTTAAACCAATCATTTTTTGGTGGGCCCATGGTTGTTTCTATATCTTGGCTAAAAAAAATGAACTTTTTAAAAACTAAAATTCAATCATACCTAACCCATATTCAGAGGTAGTACTGAAAGATAATACTGGGTAAAAATCCTACCCAAAGGCAGACCACCAAGTGGTATGCGTCATTACCTTCTGAGTGAAAAAGAAGTAGTCTGAGGTAAGACTGTTTACAGGTTCATAGGAAATACTGACTGATGTAACTGGTTGTTGAGGACCCTAGAAAGAAACAGACTGGAAAGTCAGTGAAAAAGAAGTCTAGGGGAAGAAGCATGTGGATAACCTACAGAACAAAGATACAATGTACAGAGATTACTTCTTGTATATTAACACCAGCTACAGAGGCACTAAACAGACAACAAATATGGTAGTGAGTTGACTTTATTAGGTCATGTCATTGGCCACACAATGCTGCTACTGCTAAGTCACTTTAGTCGTGTCCAACTCTGTGTGACCCCATAGACGGCAACCCACCAGGCTGCCCCATCCCTGGGATTCTCCAGGCAAAAACAGTGCAGTGGGTTGTCATTTCCTTCTCCAAAGCATGAAAGTGAAAAGTGAAAGTGAAATCGCTCAGTCATGTCCAACTCTTAGCGACCCCATGGACTGCAGCCTACCAGGCTTCTCCATCCATTGGATTTACCAGGCAAGAGTGCTCGAGTGGGTTGCCATAGCCTTCTAGCACATGCTTAATATGAATAGAGTAGCCATGGTGTCAGAGATGGAGGTATCCATGACCCTCACAACATACATATGAGCATAGACAGATTTAGGTTCTGCCCCAGCCTAATCTTTAAATCGTCATCAGGGTAGTTATTTTAACTCTCTTGGAGACCAGCCAGCCATTTGGTTTCACGTGACTTCTGTATGCCCCAGAAGAGGCAGCTATCTGTCTTGACAGTACTCCATGTATGTTTCAGGTATTAATTTTATTTTCTATTTGTAGGACCTCAGTCATCACTTTTACCTATAGACTTATAGAGTACTTGATCCACTGATACTGGATCTGGTATGACATTGCACTTGACTCAAAGATCAATTTCACAGGAAAGGAGCTATATCAGGAGACACAAAACCATAGGATCTATTGATTATATTATTTACTGCACTACCCAAAAACTTTCAACATGAACGAATGATGGAATGACATTTTAAAAGAATACCAGAGTCAATAACTCAGAGATGTTTTTGTCTGAGTATAGAGTTCTATCCTTTAGGGCAAACTAAACCAAAAACCATTTTCTGTTGATAAACTGATAACCAAAAGGTAAAATACATAGGTCTTGGGACCAAGGGGTAAATGTAGGAGTGACTACCTACCATTAATCCCTGTAATACCCTTAGGAAAGTTGTACTTCCTGTCTCCACAACCCTGGGTACTAAAGACCTAAATATTCATGTTCTCAGAAAGAAGAGCTGTCACCAGAGGACACCAGCTGCCACTTTATCATTTTGTGTTCTTACTGGCAAGACACTAGCATGGCAGTAGTAACTAATCCTGATCATTAAGATGAGGATGTTGTATACTGGGAGCAAGACAAAATTCCTTTGCACCCTGGTGATTTTTGGGGCATCTCTTTGTCATCTTTTGATTAATTTTGATGATAAATCAACAAATGTATCAGCTCTGGTATGAAAAGGCTGTGATGAGCTGTGGTTCAGACCACTCAGAAATGAGGGTCTCGGTGACCATACAAGATAAGCCATTTAGTCCATCTGAGGTGTTTGTTGAGTTTGAGGAAAATCTAGAATGACTTGATAAGGTTAGAAATGAAGCAATGTGACAGGTTTATTTGTGGCTCTACCAACTGCAAAGGTAGTGTTTATAGTTCATTCTATTTATCAATAGGTGAATTAAGTTACCAAAGCAGGAGGGGGGAAGGGAGCCAGAAACACAGGAAGTTGGATGGAGCTGTGCTTAGATGGGGTAAAATCATTACAGGAAGAAGCTGATCTGAGTGGTGGCAAGAGTTAACTTTGCAAGCTTCAGTGAAATGCCAGATACCCACTTCAGGAAAGAGCTACATATTTCCTACCTGTTGAGTGTTGCTTACTGACTACTCAGTGAATTCATTCCCAGTGTGGTCCTCAGCTGAAGGGAGATATCTTGCCCAAAATAATAGCTTCTCCTCAGGGGCAGCCCACATCGGGCAACTTGTCCTTTCTTTTATAACACAAAATCCAAACTTCTCGTCTCAATCTGACATTTCTCCAAAAGGCATTCTGGTTCAGAACTACCCCACGGGATCAGTTTAGCTGACTGCAAAAGCTATAGCACTTTAACTTCCCTGCCCTACTCTACTTCCCTCATTTTCTTAGGTGTTTCTTCTTTATTTTGTCTTGTTGTTTTCCTCTGTGCAAACACTATCCAGTAAAATCCCTGCTTGCAAATCTCAGTCTCTGAGACTATTTTAGGGAATCTGTCTCAGGACAGCTACTCATGACTTACAATTTATTGGAGAAGATGGACAAGCAAAGATTTCACCAAAATGCAAAGTGAAAATATACAGTGTATAGAGATCTAGAGCAGTGACCTGAGCATACTACTAAAGGTCCAAAGTATCCAGAAAAGCAAACACATTAGGTACCTCTTTTGCCAGGGAGAAGAGGGCAAAATTTTAAAAAGCTTTATTTTTTACAGTTGGCATTACTACTCTAGCTCCTATCTATAAACTTGATGTCAGCAGTTCGAGATCCAAATGAATTCTCTGTTGTGGGACTACTTACCTAGAAGAACACATAGACCAGTTGGTTCTTTAGAAGGAGATTAGGGTATACTTCAGAGAAGGCAATGGCACCCCATTCCAGTACTCTTGCCTGGAAAATCCCATAGGTGGAAGAGCCTGGTGGGCTATAGTACATGGGGTTACTAAGAGTTGGACACGACTGAGCGACTTCACTTTCACTTTCATGCATTGGAGAAGGCAATGGCAATCCACTCCAGTGTTCTTGGCTGGAAAATCCCAAGGATGAAGGTGCCTGGTGGGCTACAGTCCACGAGGTTGCACAGAGTTGGACACGACTGAAGCGACTTATTTTTTTAAAATTTCAGGTCATCATAGTTCATTTTTTTTTAAATTAAGAAAATACATATATTCATTTATTTGGCTATATCAGGTCTCAGTGCAGCACTCTGACTCTTCACTGTGGTGTGCTGCAGGCTTCTCTCCAGTTGCAGTGCTTGGGCTCCAGAGCACATGGGCTTAGTAGATGGGGACAAGAGCTTAGTTGTCCCGAGGCATGTGGGATATTAGTTCTCAACCAGGGGTCAAAGCCACATCCCCTGCGTTAGAAGGCAGATTCTTAATCACTGGACCACCAAGGAAGTCCTGGCCAATGACTATTAAAATGAGATTTTGGTGGGATATATTTCTATTGCTCATTTCTCATACACATCACCACCAAGGCCAAAGACCTGAATCTCCTCCAGCTTTCACAATTCTTGGGATTGAAAACATTAGCCGGGTCAATCTGGATTTCTTCAGAACCGGAATGAGAATGGAATACCCTGTCCCTTGTCTCGTGGTTTTGAAATAAAAACTTTTCTTTTTTTTTCTATCATCTAATTTTCTTTCTTTCTTTTCTTTTCTTTTTTTTTTTTTTTACAATATTGTATCGGTTTTGCCATACATCAACATGAATCCACCACAGGTGTATACGTGTTCCCCATCCTGAAACCCCCTCTTTCTTACTCCAACACACATTTAGAGCAGCAAAGGTACATTTTTGTCTTTTCGGCTTCACAGAGCCAAACTCTAGATTTATATTCCTATTATAATCCTAAATACACTTCTGAATTTACATTTTAAAGTTGTCCTTACAGTGCTGTTTTCTTATAGCTTGACTCTGGGGAAAAAATAAATGTGTGTAATTTTGGATATATCTTATTTGCATGTCAATCTTAAATAATGGATAGAAGGGCAGCTAGAAAACCCTGCCACCTTCCTCTAAGATTTCTGAGGTACCATTATATGTGACCCTAAGAGCCAGGACATAATCCTTTGAAGTAGTAGCTGATGTGAAAAAGAAACAAAGAAATTGGATTTGAGGAAGTCAAAGAGTTTTGTGGAAGTAAATAATAGATGTGCATTGTCCCATAGTGTAACCATGAGCCACATTTCTTACTCAATTTAAAATGAATTAAATAAATTAAATTGAAAAATTCAAGACCTTAGTCACACTAGCCACTTCATAAATATTTAATAGCCACATGTGGCCCATGGCTACTGTATTAGAAAGTGTGAATTTAAAAGAATTTTCATCATCACAGAATATTTTATTGAATGACATGAAATAAATTTAGTTTATGAAATAAATCCATGATTTAAGGTGGAAAAGTCATAATCTATGTACCATTTTTAATGAATGAATAAAATTGAGAGGGATAATTAATTCTTCTCAGGAGAAATTTGGCCTCTCAGAGCAGGCATGTTTGGGGAGAAAATGTACTCCATGAAAACAGGTAAGTTTGGATACTTAAGGCAGTCAATTTCGGTTGACAACTGAGATGGCAAATCAGAACTTGAAGTCACCACCCTATTACATTAAACAGCTGCAAATACACACACATTATACAAGCACTTGTGTACACACACACACACCCCTACACATCCATGCACACATCCACACTCTTAGCTTTTTTCCATGTTTATATAACAAAAATTCAGCATAAATGAAGGACATGACTTTATTTTATATTGATTTTAGTGAATAAATAATTTCATTTATTTGAAATTTCAACATTTGTGGAAATTTGGGGGAAAATTGATTGTCAAGTTTTCCCAGATAACACATTTGTATTTTAAGTGTATGACATAGTTTTGAGACTGAAAATACAGCAATTGCATAAAGCCTTACTGTTTAACTCTATCGAGCAGTTAGTGAAAATAATCTTAAAATGATCTTTTGTTGTGTCTCCACTCCCCCAAAACTCTCTAGGATACGTGTGGGTGAAAAAGCAGGTAAGAAAAATTACCTTCACTAAATATTCCTTGGTTGAATGCCTGACCTCCAGGGGGCTCCATTCTCTGGAAAAGGCCCTACAATGAAGAAGGAAGCCCTTTGTATTTGTTTCTTTATTACATGTGCCCCAGAAAATTGAGTAAGAATGATTCTGATATGGACAGTTGACACAGAGTGGACAGATAAAATTCTCTCTTTGAAGAATTTTAAAACATAAAGAGATTTAAAACTTGGCTTCAGAGTCAAGTCACATTAATGTCTATTTTCTTGTGCTAATTATCTTACTATCCTGATGTTAAAATCTAGTTTCTTCTTTCAGAACCTCTGTTTGATCATCTCTTTATTTATTTTCCAAAGATAGGCCCAATTTTTTTTTACTAAATATGTGTATATANATATATATATGTATATGTGTATGAAAAAATATGTATATTTTTCCTGAGAAAGTCAATCTTGTTTTTTTTCTAGACCTTTGAGAATCAAAACTTATTTGAAATTACACTGTTTAGTCCAGTAGTAGCAAACCCTGAGGCTCTGTACAAAAGAGGGCATATGAGTAAGTGAATCAGACATGACTGGAAAATGGAAGAGAACATGTCCAGTGTGATGGGGAAGCCATCACTCAGCTCCAGATTTTCTATGTAGCAATGTAAACCCAAAGTGATGACGCTACTGGCAATGTTTATTTTTTTATTTTTGACATTAATGACACACCATCAAACTTTTTCCCTTTCCAAATACTTCTATTTGGGTGGTTTCCAAAATTTTAAAACCAAAGTGTAAACCAAAGAGACTTTTAAAAAGCAAAGCTAGTTTCATTGTCTCTTATCTATAATATACTTTAATGATATTTGTTTCCCATAAATATTTTAGTGAAGTGAATTATTCCATTTATTGCTATTGTATAACTTCACTGAGTACTGCTGATTATTTCAGGTTTTGTTCTAGGGGATGTGTACCCTTCCTAATTATGTGTACAATTTTTACATAGATCAAAGTTCCCTTTACTTCTTCTGTCACTGTCCTAATAGAATCAGTAACTACTCATAGAGTAATTGACACCAGCTTTAATACAGAGTAAGTTTATTCCAGTAAAGTAATGCTCAAAAATTCTCCAAGCCAGACTTCAGGAATACATGAACCATGAACTCCCAGATATTCAAGCTGGTTCTAGAAAAGGCAGAGGAAAAAGAGATCAAATTGCCAATATCCACTGGATCATCGAAAAAGCAAGAGAGTTTCAGAAAAAACATCTATTTCTGCTTTATTGACTATGCCAAAGCCTTTGACTGTGTGGATCACAATACACTGTGGAAAATTCTGAAAGAGATGTAAACACCAGACAACCTGATCTGCCTCTTGAGAAACCTATATGCAAGTCAGGAAGCAACAGTTAGAACTGGACATGGAACAACAGACTGGTTCCAAACAGGAAAAGGAGTACATCAAGACTGTACGTTGTCATCCTGCTTATTTAACTTATATGCAGATTACATCATGAGAAACACTAGGCTGGAAGAAGTACAAGCTGGAATCAAGATTGCTGGGAGAAATCTCAATCACCTCAGATATGCAAATGACAACACCCTTATGGCAAAAAGTGAAGAGGAACTAAAAAGCCTCTTGATGAAAGTGAAAGTGGAGAGTGAAAAAGTTGGCTTAAAGCTCAACATTCAGAAAACGAAGATCATGGCATCTGGTCCCATCACTTCAAGAGAAATAGATAGGTAAACAGTGGAAACATTGTCAGACTTTATCTTTTTGGGCTCCAAAATCACTGCAGATGGTGATTCCAGCCATGAAATTAAAAGACACTTACTCCTTGGAAGAAAAGTTATGACTAACCTTATCTAGGTTATTCAAAAGCAGAGAAATTACTTTGCCAAGAAAGGTCCATCTAGTCAAGGCTATGATTTTTCCTGTGGTCGTGTATGGATGTTAGAGTTGGACTGCGAAGAAAGCTGAGTGCCAAAGAATTGATGCTTTTGAACTGTGGTGTTGGAGAAGACTCTTGAGAGTCCCTTGGACTGCAACGAGATCCAACCAATCCATTCTAAAGGAGATCAGCCCTGGGATTTCTTTGAAAGGAATGATGCTAAAGCAGAAACTCCAGTACCTTGGCCACCTCATGAGAAGAGTTGACTCATTGGAAAAGACTCTGATGCTGGGAGGGATTGGGGGCAGGAGGAGAAGGGGACGGCAGAGGATGAGATGGCTGGATGGCATCATGGACTCGATGGGCGTGAGTCTGAGTGAACTCTGGGAGTTGGTGATGAACAGGGAGCCCTGGATTGCTGCGATTCATGGGGTCGCAAAGAGTCGGACACGACTGAGCAGCTGAACTGAACTGAACTGAATTGAACTGAAGTTTAGTCTATAATAATGGAGGTTAAAAGGGAGAAAGTATAGAGATTTTTGCCTAAACGTGGGAAGCAAGGTATAATTACATATTTAAATGGGTCTTTAATAACTTTTACTTCCAGTCAACAAAATTAGGACACTTTAATTACCTATATATTTTAAGTGATTTTCAAGTGGAAGAACTAGTTGAGAGATAATGTTTCTAATTTTTGAGCGGTTTGATGGTAACAATGGACAAAATATTCCTACACATCATTTTTATGAATAACTTAAGATGCATGGTCTCCAGTTAATTCTAGTGCATGTATTAATAGTTTTCTTATTTTTATGTGCTAATGTCTGTAATCATTCTAATTGAAATGTATAAAAAAAAAGGAGAAATATAGAAACATGAAAATGTACAAAAAATGTTTGTTTTTCTTTTTTGCTCTTGGAATGGTATTTGATGTTAAATACCAATAATGGACATGGATTTGAGCAGACACAGGGAGATACTGAGGGACAGGGAAGTCTGGCATTCTGTAGTCCATGGCATTGTAGACTTAGACACAACTGAGTGACTGAACAATAGCAAGGGATCATAATCTTGCTATAAGTATTTACTTAGATCTAACATAGCCTGCTTATTTAACTTATATGCAGAGTACCTCATAAGAAACGCTGGGCTGGAAGAAGCACAAGCTGGAATCAAGATTGCCGGGAGAAATCTCAATTACCTCAGATATGCAGATGATACCACCCTTATGGCAGAAAGTGAAGAGGAACTAAAAAGCCCCTTGATGAAAGTGAAAGAGGAGAGTGAAAAAGTTGGCTTAAAGCTCAACATTCAGAAAACGAAGATCATGGCATCTGGTCCCATCACTTCACGGGAAATAGATGGGAAAACAGTAGAAACAGTGTCAGACGTTATTTTTTTGGACTCCAAAATCACTGCAGATGGTGACTGCAGCCATGAAATTAAAAGACGCTTACTCCTTGGAAGAAAAATTATGACCAACCTAGACAGCATATTCCAAAGCAGAAAGATGACTTTGCCAACAAAGGTCCATCTAGTCAAGGCTATGGTTTTTCCAGTGGTCAAGTATGGATGTGAGAGCTGGACTGTTTAGAAAGCTGAGTACTGAAGAAATGATGCTTTTGAACTGTGGTGTTGGAGAAGACTCCTTGGACTGCAAGGAGAACCAACTAGTCCATTTTGAAGATCAGCCCTGGGATTTCTTTGAAAGGAATGATGCTAAAGCAGAAACTCCAGTACTTTGGCCACCTCATGCAAAGAGTTGACTCATTGGAAAAGACTCTGATACTGGGAGGGATTGGGGGCAGGAGGAGAAGGGGACGACAGAGGATGAGAAGGCTGGATGGCATCACTGACTCGATGGGCGTGAGTCTGAGTGAACTCCGGGAGTTGGTGATGGATAGGGAGGCCTGGCATGCTGCAATTCATGGGGTAGCAAAGAGTTGGACACGACTGAGTGACTGAACTGAAATGAAGTGAACTGAACATAGACTATAGCCACAATGCAGATTAAGCAAATATGATTTTTTTTTTTTTGACAGAGCAACATGTTCCAAGTCATGTCTCTCTCTAAAACTGGTGTACTTTAATTCTTTCTCCATACTTCTGTTTTCTTCAGTAGAACATTATTAGGGTTCAGTTCAATTAATACCATTTTGACATATTGATTATTTTGATTTAATGTTACTTAAGAAACAGCTGGTGACCATTCTCTCTCTCTCTCAAAGCAGAAAATAAATCTCCATGTGAAGACGTCCTCCATATACCAGGAATTCTCCTGCTATACATAACGTCCTTATCACCAGAGACGGAATTTATGGCCAAAAATGTTGTATGAACAAATTTTGTTACTTCATTTATTTGCTAACCCAAGTAAATATCTTTGGCAATGTCCTTCCTTCTCTTTTGTTTGTTCTGCCTTTATGGAACGTTTTTTGGATGTGTTTTTAATGGGCATTAACTATTTTCTCATTTCATTTCTAGTGATATGTTGTCTTTTGCTGTACCTTCTGGAAGTTTTCCACATCTTTATCATTTAAACCTTCAACTGGGCACTTTTTTCTTCTACCACCCTTTTTAGTACCCAAGAGTGCCTCCCTTCTATTTTTTACATATTCCTTTGTGGTGAGCCTGTGACTCTTGTCTATAAACTTCAAGAGTTTCTCAGGTTTTTTTCTCCTTTTTTAGGACTACAGGTGACTGGATTTAGGTATCCTCCCTTTCTTCCATTATGTTGTGAGTACAGTAGGGTTTGAATCTGGTTAATTGGTTTCTCCAGAGGCCAGACTTTGTTAAGAACAGAGCATTGAGGCAGGTTTTAAAATGGTTTCCTTTCCTCTATCCTTGTTGGAAGCTCTAGGAGATTTTTCTCCATTATTTACAATTATCTTGTAGTTGAGCTCCTGGAGGTAAAAACTCAAAAAAATGTGGAAGTCTCCCTGACTAGGTCTCCTGGAGTTCTGTACACTCAGAGTTATCTCTACTCTAGGAATCAGTCATTTCCAGTTTGGTTTGTCTTCTACGCCCAGTCCCACCAGTTCCAGGTTTCTGCAGCTGTTTGTGCTCTTGCATCTTGGCTCTGGTAAGCTGTGATATTTTCCTTTTTTATATATTTTGTTTCATGGTTGCAGTGTGTTTTCTTACTTCTGATATACATATTATATACATATATATATACACACACACTCAGAAGAAAAAGTTTCTTAAATCTAGAAAATCAAAACTTGTTTAAAATATCACTAATGCTTCAAATAAAACTCTTAAAAATATAATCATACTCCTCAATTTAGTCCCATGATTAATTCTTGTTTATTTTTACTTTGTGTTAGAAGTTCTATGAAGCCATTGGCTTTTTTCATTAGAGTTCTATAAATTCTTACCTAGTTCGAATCAGAAGTCTAGGGTTATTATTATTTAAATTTGTACTTTTTGTTACATGAAGGGCAACTGTACTTCCAACATCCTGTTTTTTGTTTTTTATTTTTAACATTATCTGCAAATGTCTGAAGGCAAATAGGTAAGAGTCTGAGTGGATTCTGCGTTGTTTTCAGAGTTATGCTTTTTTCTAAAGTGTCAAGTTGAGTCAGTATACATAAATTATATTCTTATACACTTGCAAAACAATTAGAAAAAGTCTTTTTACATAATACTATGTTCTAAAGCAAATTAACACCAAATATCTCCAAAATTCTCTGGTGGCTCAGAGGGTTAAGAATCTGCCTGCAGTGCAGGAAACCCAGGTTTGAACTCTGGTTTGGGAAGATCCCCTGGAGAAGGAAATGGCTTCCCACTCCAATATTCTTGCCTGGAGAATTCCATGGACAGAGAAGCCTGGTGGGTTACCATCTGTGGGGTCACAGAGTGTCTGGCTCACATAAAGCACATGCAAGACCTCTACAGAGAAAATGGTAAACTATTCATGAGGTTAAGTAAAAATCTAATTAAATGGAAGGTGGATGGGTGCCTTGTTTAAGGACTGCAAAATGTACTTAAAATCATGAACCAACAGTTGCAAATAATTTTCGATGTTTCATGGCAGTATTCAGTGTAAAGAATAGTCCCAAATAGGAAAAAAAAAACAAACAAACCAAAACAGAGAAAACAAAGACTAGACAAAGAAGATGAATTAAGATAATTATAGATAGATAGATAACCATAATAAGATTTGTTTGAAATAAAATTTAGTTTCAATAAACATGCCTGATTGTTTACTTAAGAGCAACAATAATAGTGACCTACCATACAGAATCTTCTAATCTTCTTTGCTGGAGCTTTTCACAAGAAATGATAAATTGGAATTTTTAAAGCCTCTTGAGGCTAGGAAGCTGAGCCAAGTACTTCACATCAAACTTCATTTGCAATACCAATATAGTTTGGTAAATTTTTCTCTTTCTAAGGTTCTTAAAATTTCCTGAGGTTCTTGCACCTTCCAGGAAATGACTTTGCTTACGAGCTGTATAAGCAAGGTAGTAGGCTATTTCTTCAAGAGGTTTTGTTGTTTCCAAAAAGTCAATCTTAGTCCCTGTCTAGTCATATCTGGGTTTACACATATCTTTCTCAAGTAAGACATCCCAGTCAAAGTTTTGGTAATATGACCGATGATTACCACCTGTGTCCTTTATAAGAACAGACTCTTATTGAACTCATGAAAACAGATACTGCCATGAAAATAAAAACATTCACTGGGACTTTCTGAATTCTAGAGGGACCATGCAAGGATAAAAATGTTTTATCTTTGTTTACAAAGGTTTATTTTATTAAACAGATTTAAGTCATGTCCGATTCTGACCCCATTGACCGTAACCCACCAGGCTCCTCTGCCCATGGAATCATGGGGGTGATTGTAGAGGAAGCACTGCATTTCATTAATACACTTATATAAATATCAGATTCTAGTGCTGTTAATTATCTTTGAAGTATTGTTTTTATTTGTAAACTAGACTAGATCCTAAATTCTTCTAGTTTTCTCAAATATTTAGTTACAACTCTCCAAACTAACATTTCCAATATTTCTCCCACCTTTCTGACTAAAACTGCCTTTTCCTAAAGCAATACATACTAAAGGTGGACAATTTGATATAAACTTCAGAAAAATCACCACAGTGCTTAACAGAAAGTGTATTTAGAAAATCTTCATGGCTGTTGCTATGTGATCCACTCAGAAAGACCACTAGAGACTAACTGCAAACCGGGAAAATCTGTCAAATTACCATTATCTTCTCTCACACTATTTGAAGAATGAGTCAAAGCTGATACCTGGAAGGTTTTTGGACTGGTCACCCTCCGAACTCAGAAACTGAAATATAGTTTGCTCCAGTCATTAACCATTATTCTTCTTCATTTCCATAGAAATGGTTTATTAAATACCATTCTTTACAATATAAACTTTACTTTGAGAGTCCCAGTGCATCAGCACCTTCTAAAGTAAGATGCAACTCTGACTTAATTGACCTATTCTCAAGATTAAATCAGTGAAGTATTGGAGTGATATACCAGTATTCATAAACAAATATAAATCTGTATTTTAGGCTTTAAATATACTACTTCTTGTTTGTAAGGCTTTTGTTTCTATATTTCCATGTTAGCAGAGTACACCATACTAGAATATTTTGCCACTGGAACCATCAGAGTCATCCTTAGCTGTCAGACAACACAAACCCACTGACTAAGACACTCTATTTTAAGCTGCTAGGGTATATGAGTTTTAAGTTTTGAGGTCCTTGTACTATATTAATACAAATTCAGCAGCTTTATCAGAATCAGACCAGAAGCAAGTCTGATCTCATTTAGCAATATTTCTGACATTGAAATATGATAACTGACAGCACAGGAAATAGTGGTCATATTTCGGCATTGGATTAAAAAGCACTTGAGGAAAAGACACTGGTTGCCTTTAACATTATTTAATTTCTTTTAACTCTTTGAACATTTTGAGTTGTACATAATCTTATAAGAGAAAAGTAATCAAAATCCTAAGAAAATTTTGGATTTCTTCAAATTGTAGAGACTAAATAGTGTAAAGGACTGAAGAGAAAAGAAAGTGACTAATTATTTCAGAATTACATTTCCAGTGCTGTATCCAGTGCTCTTTAATATAGGAGACAGACATCTGATTGAGAGGAAAATAAATTTTTCCTTATAAACTTCAACATTTGATGTCCAGTGAAAAGACAAAGTAGGTTAACATCTCAGTCTTCTTCGAATGACTAATGACAATGTCAGATCCATTTTAGAAGGAGATATCACTGTCACTAAAGTATCTTGAGCCATTTTATTGGAAATATACAAAGAAAAGCAGTGATCAAGGTCACCATTTACTGTGAACACCAAAGAACATAATGAAAGGGACTATTGGAAGCTTCAGCATATTATCATGCAGGAAAAACTAAATTATTGAGAACAAGAATACTGAGAAGCATCAGAAACCAAGAAGAGTAAGTTTAAAATGCTAGACTAGCATATTTTGAGCATCAAAATCTTCTTCCTTTTTGCCAAGCAGATATGTAGGGGTAGTAAATTAATCACAAAAAGACTGTGCACTAGTTGGTTTTAAAACTGGCTAGTGTCTGATAATCTTAAGTAACATTTTTGGTTAGACTTTTAAAATGAGCACAAAGTAACCTGTGGTACATGTCACTTGTTCATTGGACACTGAAGTCTCAGGCTATTAAGGATAATCTCATACGCTGAAGAAAGGAAAGTACAATTAGAACTTTAAGGGAAAGAACAAAATTATATTAATGATCATAAGCACCAGATATGGTAAAATGAGAGAATCTTTGCAAATAACTTATTAATAGAAAAAGAAAGGACATAAACTCATATTTTTTGCCATAAAATTTTCACATTAAAGTATATTTGCAATTATTCCAGTTCTAGACCTAGACTTATGAACTGTCTTAACTGTTTTAGGGATTAACAATTTTGAGAAGTTTGTTTAAAAATGCTTTACTGAAATTATAATTAGCTATTTATTTTATAAAATATTGTTGATGTTCAGTCATTAAGTTGTATCTGATTCTTTGCAACCTCATGGACTGCAGCATGTCAAGCTTTCCTGTCCTTCACTGTCTCACGGAGTTTGCTCAAATTCATGTCTATTGAGTCAGTGATGCTATCTAGCCATCTCATTCTCTGGCACCCTCTTCTCCTTTTGCTTTCCATTTTCCCAATATCAGGGTCTTTTCCAATGAGTTGTTGTTTAAGAAACTAATAAAATAAATCCAAA
>SJYQ01000247.1:435431-447618 GCA_006410935.1 Redunca redunca | reverse complement strand
TCAATTGTTTTCAGAAGTTTGGTGCTTTTAAAATGACTGGAATGTCTAAATACAATTATTGTTAACTTTCCATACATTTCTTATGAGAAAAACTGTAAGGAGTTACATAGGCTTTGTTTTATTTTGCTTTTTAATAATATTTTAAAACAAATATCATTTTCCACTAAGATTTTAAGATAGAATTAATGTTTAGAACTTATATTTTGTGATTGAAAGTTGTACCATAGCTACCAGATTTCAATAACTTACTTTGGAGATAAGTTTGATCATGTGAATTCTTTGGAAAGGAAGATTCTGTAGGAAAAATAGTCAAGTTGTGGGCTAAAAGTTCTTTAAACTAATTGTTTCAGGAGCTTTGTACCCTATTTCAGCAATAGATTATGCCAATATATGATTGATATGTTCATTCAGTCAATAGATATCCATTGAAGTTGTATTATATCCATTTGTAAATTCTAAATTTTCATTAATTTATTCATTTGACAAAGAATACTTTAAACATCCTTTAGGCCATGGCAAAATAATTAGTATTGGATCAGCCCTTCACCATAAACAGTTATAATAAAAACATAAAAGGCACCTATTTTCAAATATTTTAGGGATTAAGCAAATGACAGTGAAAATCTACAGTCTTTGAGAGAAAGGAAACATTTAATGCCATTTCTGCATTTTCTTTGGCTTCCTGCCTGCAGTGATACACTTGACTGTGGCACGTGAAAGTGGGGAGCAAGTGGACCAAGAAGTAGTAGTCTGAGTAAGGAAAGTAGAAATCAGAATTCTGTGTTTCTAATGCTACTTGAATTTATGGAGTATAAAGGAAAGAGCTGGTCACAAGGGAGGACTGTACTTATGCAAGATGAATTTTCATAAAACCTGGCAGTGAATAGCTGCTGTGGCATTGAGAGCAGAAAGGAGATACTATACAGTAAGCAGGACTGGGAGATGTTGGAATTCTGACCTGACCAGCGTGGGTATATTTCACTGAGGAGTTCAGTTATTTAGTTGAGAACTCAGAAAAAACAGTAAGAATTATTACTCTAGAGTAAATAATATACTCTGGGACTAAGGTAAAATCGAAACTCTATCAACTCTAACAACTCTAACAAATAATAAATCAAGTCTTTAAGGGTCAAGATGGTATGCCATAAATTTAGCTTCTTACCAAAACAAAACTCAAAGCTGTTAAATGAAATTACAAATCTTTTCAGTGTATCATGCAAATGTACAGCATAAAAAAAAAACATTGTAAGTTATGTGAAGATGGAGAAAAATGTGAAATATAAATGATTTTTTTTTCAAGTTCAATTGATGCAGACACTACAATGATCTCGATGTTCATATTAATGATCAGGAACTTTGAGTTCAGTTCAATTCAGTCACTCAGTCATGTTTGACTCTTTGTGACCCATGGACTGCAGCATGCCAGGCTTCCCTGTCCATCAGGAATTTTAAATATACCCAAAGTTCTTAATGAAAAGATGGATAAAGAGAGTGAGCATAGGATACAAACAAACAAAATCATATATTGTCGATACCTTACAAAACAGTTATAAAGAGAGAAGTTTTAAAGTATAAGGGAAAAAAGTCACCAGGAGATAAACATGCAAGTGATATGAGGTATACTCAGAAACAACAGAGTCCAGAATAGATGGGGCATTTTTAAACTGGCAAAAGGAAAATAAAAAGTAACAAAATCACAGTTAATCTAGAAGTCATTATCTAGCATGAATATTCTTTTAAGAGCAGGAAAAACAAGCACATTTTTTTTTCCTGATGATTCAAAAATGAATTCATCTCCACTAAATCTAGACTTAATGTAAAGAAAAACACAAATGAAGTCTTCAGACTGAAGGAAGATGTATATTCTTACCATTTACCAATTTAAATGAAGTGAAGAAAATTTAATATTAAGCAATATTAGTAAGTTATTGATATTGTATTCCAGGATTAATCTTGTAAACTTGTAGATGTGACATATATAACTTCCAGGAATGGATTATAAAGCTATGCAGATTATATATTTTAAGGTCTCTATCTCCTGCAAACTCTGTCTTCTGGGAGAGACCAATCAGCACACTTAGGCAGGTTTTGGAGAGACTTAGGCTTCTGACTGACAGAAATCTCTGGCCAGTGAGAAACTGATGTCTGCTAACAGTGTTACAATTGAACTTGAAAGCAGATTATTCAACCCCATTTAAACCTTCTGGTTATTGCATTCCTGTCTGACACCTTGAAGACACTACTCAGCAGTGGTCACAGGACAGGAAAAGGTCAGTTCTCCTTTCAATCCCTAAGAAAGGCAATGCAAAAGAATGTTCAAACTACTGTACAATTGCACTCATCTCACACACTAGCAAAGTAATGCTCAAAACTCACCAAGCAAGGCTTCAAAAGTACATGAACTATGAACTTCCAGATGTTCAAGCTGGATTTAGAAAAGGCATAGGAACCAGGAATCAAATTGCCAACATCTGTTGGATCATCAAAAAAGCAAGAGAGCTCCAGAAAAATATCTAATTCTGCTGTATTTACTACACCGTAGCCTTTGACTGTGTAGTTCAAAACAAACTTGAAAATTCTTCAAGAGATGGGAATAACAAACCACCTTACCTGCCACTTGAGATATCTGTAGGCAAGTCAAGAAGCAACAGTTAGAACTGGACATGAAACAGACTGGTTCCAAATTTGGAAAGGAGTACGTCAAGGCTGTGTATTGCAACTCTGCTTATTTAACTTATATGCTGAGTACATCATGTGAAATGCCAGGCTGGATGAACCACAAGTTAGAATCAAGATTGCCAGGAAAATATCAATAACCTCAGATATGCAAATGACACCACCCTTATGGCAGAAAGTAAGAACTAAAGAGCTTCTTGATGAAAGTGAAAGAGAAGAATGAAAAAACTGGCTTAAAGCTCAACATTCAAAAAACAAAGGTCATGGCAACAGTCCCATTACTTCATGTCAAATAGGTGGGGAAAGAATAGAAACATTAAGTTCTGTTCACTTCATATAAAATAGGTGGGAAACAATGGAAGCTTTAAGTTCAGTTCAGTTGCTCAGTTGTGTCTGACTATTAGAGACCCCATGAACTGGAGCAGGTAAGGCCTCCCTGTCCATCGCCAACCCCCAGAGTTTACCCAAACTCCTGTCCATTGAGTCAATGATGCCATCCAACCATCTCATCCTCTGTTGTCCCCTTCTCCTGTCACCCTCAATCTTTCCCAGCATCAGGGTCTTTTCAAATGAGTCAGTTCTTGGCATTATGTGTTCAAAGTGTTGGAGTTTCAGCTTCAACATCAGTCATTCCAATGAACATTCAGGACTGATTTCCTTTAGGATGGATTGGTTAGATCTCCTTGCAGTCCAAGGGATTCTCAAGAGTCTTCTCCAATACCACAGTTAAAAAGCATAAATTCTTCGGTGCTCAGCTTTATATTCCAACTCTCATATCCATACATGACTACTGGAAAGACCAGAACCTTGACTACACAGATATTTTTTTGGCAAAGTAATGTCTCTGCTTTTTAATATGCTGTCTATGTGGTCATAATTTTTCTTCCAAAGAGTAAGTGCCTTTGTATTTCAAGGCTGCAGTCACCATCTACAGTGATTTTGTAGCCCCCAAAAATATTCTGCCACTGTTTCCACTATTTCTCCATCTATTTGCCATGAAGTGATGGAACTGGATGCCATGATCTTTGTTTTCTGAATGTTGAGCTTTAAGCCAACTTTTTCACTCTCCTCTTTCACTTTCACCAAGAGGCTCTTTAGTTCTTCTTCACTTTCTGCCATAAGGGTGGTGTCATCTGCATATCTGAGGTCATTGATATATTCTCCCATCAATCTTGATTCCACCTTGCGCTTCATCCAGCCCAGAGTTTCTCAGGATGTACTCTGCATATAAGTTAAATAAGCAGGGTGACAATATCCAGCCTTGACATACTCCTTTTCTTGTTTAGAAGCAGTCTGTCATAGCATCTGGTCCCATCACTTCATGGGAAATAGATGGGGAAACAGTGGAAACAGTGTCAGACTTTATCTTTTTGGGGCTCCATAGTCACTGCAAATGGTGATTGCAGCCATGAAATTAAAAGACGCTTACTCCTTGGAAGGAAAGTTATGACCAACCTAGATAGCATATTGAAAAGCAGAGATATTACTTTGCCAACAAAGGTCCATCTAGTCAAGGCAATGGTTTTTCCAGTGGTCATGTATGGATGTGAGAGTGAGATTGTGAAGAAAGCTGAACACCAAAGAATTGATGCTTTTGAACTGTGGTGTTGGAGAAGACTCTTGAGAGTCCCTTGGACTGCAAGCAGATCCAACCAGTTCATCCTAAAGGCAATCAGTCCTGTGTGTTCATTGGAAGGACGGATGCTGAAGCTGAAACACCAAGAGTTGACTCACTGGAAAAGACCCTGATGCTGGGAGGGATTGGGGGCAGGAGGAGAAGGGGACGACAGAGGATGAAATGGCTGGATGGCATCACCGACTCGATGGACATGAGTTTGACTGGACTCCCGGAGTTGGTGATGGACAGAGAGGCCTGGCGCGCTGTGATTCATGGGGTTGCAAATAGTTGGACACGACTGAGCGACTGAACTGAACTGAACTGAACTGTTGTTCCATGTCCAGTTCTAACTGTTGCTTCCTGACATGCATACAGACTTCTCAAGAGGCAGGTCAGGTGGTCTGTTATTCCTATCTCTTGAAGAATTTTCCACAGTGTATTGTGATCCACACAGTCAAAGGCTTTGGCATAGTCAATAAAGCAGAAATAGATGTTTTTCTGGAACTCTTTTGCTTTTTCCATGATCCAGCGGATGTTAGCAATTTGATCTCCGGTTCCTCTGCCTTTTCTAAAACCAGCTTGAACATCTGGAATTTCATGGTTCACGTATTGTTGAAGCCTGGCCTGGAGAATTTTGAGCATTACTTTACTAGCGTGTTAGATGAGTGCAATTGTGTGGTAGTTTGAGCATTCTTTGGCATTGCCTTTCTTTGGGATTGGAATGAAAATTGACCTTTTCCAGTCCTGTGGCCACAGCTGAGTTTTCCACATTTGCTGGCATATTGAGTGGAGCACTTTCACAGCAACATCTTTTACGATTTGAAATAACTCAACTAGAATTCCATCTCCCCCACTATTGTTGTTTGTAGTGATGCTTCCTAAGGCCCATTTGACTTCACATTCCAGGATGTCTGGCCCTAGGTGAGTGATCACACCATTGTGATAATCATGGTTAATGAAGATTTTTTTGTAATGTTCTTCTGTGTATTCTTGCCACTTCTTAATGTCTTCTGCTTCTGTTAGGTCCATACCATTTCTGTCCTTTATTGAGTCCACCTGTGCATTAAATGTTCCCTTGGTATCTCTAATTTTCTTGAAGAGATCTCTAGTCTTTCCCATCTATTGTTTTCCTTTATTTCTTTGAACTGATCACTGAGGAAGGTTTTCTTGTCTCTCCTTGCTATTCTTTGGAACTCTGCATTCAAATGGGTATATCTTTCCTTTTCTCCTTTGCTTTTGGGTTCTCGTCTTTTCACAGCTATTTGTAAGACCTCCTCAGTAAGCCTTTTTGCCTTTTTGCATTTCTTTTTCTTGAGGATGGTCTTGACCCCTCTATCCTCTACAATGTGCCAAACCTCCATCCATAGTTCATCAGCCACCCTGTTTCTCCGATCTAATCTCTTAAATATATTTTTCACTTCCATTGTATAATTGTTAGAGATTTGATTTAGGTCAGACCTGAATGGTCTAGTGGTTTCCCTACTTTCTTCAATTTAAGTCTGAATTTGGCAATAAGTATTTCATGATCTAGCCATAGTTAGCTCCCCATCTTGTTTTTGCTGAGTGTAAGAGCTTCTCCATCTTTGGCTGCAAAGAATATAATCAGTCTCATTTCGGTGTTGACCATCTGGTGATGTCCATGTGTAGAGTCTTCTCTTGTGTTGTTGGAAGAGGGTGTTTGCTATAACCAGTGCATTCTCTTGGCAGAACTCTATTAGCTTTTCCCCTCTTCATTCTGTCCTCCAAGGCCCAAATGTGCCTGTTACTCCAGGTGTTTCTTGACTTCCTACTTTTGCATTCCAGTCCCCTATAATGAAAAGGACATCTTTTTGGGGTGTTAATTCTAGAAGATCTTGTAGGTCTTCATAGAACCATTCAACTTCAGCTTCTTCAGCATTACTGGCTAAGACATAGACTTGGATTACCGTGATTTTGAATGGCTTGCCTTGGGAATCAACAGTGATCACTCTGTCATTTTTGAGACTGCATCCAAGTACTGCATTTTGGACTCTTGTTGACTGTGATAGCTACTCCATTTCTTCTAAGGGATTCTTGCCCACAGTAATAGATATAATGGTCATCTGAGTTAAATTCACCCATTCCAGTCCATTTTAGTTCGCTGATTCCTATGTTGATGTTCACTCTTGCCATCTCCTGTTTGATCACTTCCAATTTGTCTTTATTCATGGACCTAACATTCCAGGTTCCTATGCAGCATTGCTTTTTATAGCATCGAACCTTACTTCCATCACCAATTATATTCACAACTGTGTGTTAGTTTTGCTTTGGCTTTGTCTTTTCATTCTCTCTGGAGTTATTTCTCCACTGATGTCCAGTAGCATATTGGGCACCTACCGACCTTGGGAGTTCATCTTTCAGTGTCCTATGTTTGCCTTTTCATACAGCTCATTGGGTCTCAAGGCAGGAATACTGAAGTGGTTTGCCATTCCCTTCTCCAGTGTACCACATTTTGCCACAACTCTCCACCATGACCAGTCCATCTTGGGTGGCCATACATGGCATGGCTCATAGTTTCACTGAGTTAGACAAGGATGTGGTCCATGTGATTAGATAGGTTATTTTCCTGTGATTGTGGTTTTCAGTCTGTCTGCCCACTGATGGAGAAGGATAAGAGGCTTATGAAAGCTTCCTTATGGGATAGACTGCCTGAGGGGGAAAATGGGTCCTGTTCTGATGGGCCATGCTCTGTAAATCGTTAATCCAATGTTCTGTTGATAGGTGGGGCTTGTTCCCTCCCTGCTATTTACCTGGGGCCAAACTAAGATGGAGGTAATGAAGATAATGGTGAATTCCTCAAAAGATCCCATTTCTATACTGCTACAGTCCATGCCCCCAACCTTGCAGCAGGCCACCTCTGACCCACACCTTTGCAGGAGATTCTCAGACACCCACCTGGATACTGTCCTGGACAGTATCCTGTGGGATCACTGTTCCTTTCTCCTGGGTCCTTGTGCACAAGGTTCTGTTGTGCCCTGCAAGAGCCTATTTCCCAGTCCTGTGTAATGGAAACATTCAGTTCAGTTCAGTTCAGTTACTCAGTCGTGTCTGACTCTTTGTGATCCCATGAATCACAGCACTGCAGTCCTCCCTGTCCATCACCATCTCCCAGTTAAGAGACTTTATTTTGAGGGGCTCCAAAATCACTGCAGATAGTAACTGAAGCCATGAAGTTAAAAGACGCTTGCTCCTTGGAAGAAATCAGATCAAACCAGTTAATCCTAAAGGAAATCACTCCTGAATATTCATTGAAAGGACTGATGCTGAAGCTGAAAGTCCAATACTTTGGCCGCCTAATGGGAAGAACTGACTCATTGGAAAAGACCTTGATGCTGGGAAAGATTGAAGGCAGTAGAAGGGGATGAGAGAGGATGAGATGGTTGGATGGCATTACTGACTCAATGGACATGAGTTTAAGCAAGCTCTGGGAGTTGGTGATGGATGTTATGCCCAAGTCATGAAATCTCCCAATGACCACCAGGGAGCCAATATCTGATGCAAAAGCAAGAGAGTTTTTATTACTAAGCTCAAGCTGGGGCTCCCACCATTACTGACACAGTGGCTATAGGGAGGAGCCCCAAGTTTTGGGTTACATTGCTTATATAGGGTAGATTCGTGCAAAAGGGGATTTTCCGGCTGGAGGGCATCTGATTGGTCACCCTCTTTGGAAGGGTTGTGTGTTGATATCTGATTGGTTCTTATTACCTAGACAAACCACAAATTCCTGAACATAAAGTCAGGAGATTTTGGTCTGAGGTCTGATTGACTCGCGGGTGGTGGGGTGAGGTCAGGGGATTTCCAAAGGCTCTTTTCCTGGAACCTTACAAAATGTTTTTCTGTTAACAAAATGGAGTAGCTTAGGTTCTTCAATGGACAGGGAATTCTGGTGTGCTGCAGTCCATGGGATTGCAAAGAGTCATACATGGCTGAGCCACTGAACTGAACTGACACCTTGATTGCAAGTACATGAGATCCTGAGACACAACTCAGTTAAGCTGCTGCTGGATTCCTGATACTTAGGAATTCTGAGAGATAATGAACATTGGTTGTTTTTCAGTTGCTAAGTATAGAGGGAATTTGCTATTCACTGATAGTAGCTAATCTATGACAATGTATTTTAAACATAGACAAAAGAGACAATTTACTTGAAAACTGCAAACTACCAAAAGTCATTCATTAAGAAATAAACTGCATAACTCTATTAAAGAAATTAAATCATCAGAAGTGAAATTAAAAAGTACTGTGTTTTAAACTAAGTGAAAAGATTTTCAGCACTAAAACCCAGCAGTATCCTGGGTTTCTTAATGAAACTTTTCTCTGTGTCCAGTTCTTTGTTTGTTGTGAACACATTCCTGCTTTCCTGACCTTCCTTCAGTTCCAAAGGGCAGACTCAAACAGTTGCTAATCAGGGAAGGGAGGAGATGCATACACAAAGTAGAAGCAGCCAAGATATATTGAGGCAAGATTAAAGGAACCAGGAAAACTCATTAAGATTAGGAGACCACCTAAGACAAGATTAAAGGTGTGCAAGCCCTGCACATACCTTAGTCTTAGCAGCAATCTTACCCTTGAACATTTGCTATAAATACTCATCAATTCCTCCATGGTTGGAACACCGTTTTTGAGAGCACAGGAGCATGCTTTTGTTGAGAGCAGCAAAGCATCCCTTGCCTGGCAAAGCAATAAATCTAGTCCTTTCTACTTCACCCAGAACGCTGTCTCTGAGATTTGATTTGGCATCTGTACAAAATTAATTAATTTTAAGCATCAATGTGAGACATCCAAATTTATGGGTTTACTAAANTTACTCTTCTTCCCTTAATAACTGTGACTAGTCACTTGGATGATTTAAATAAAATTTCTTTATGAAAAACAATGGTTCTTCATTTTTTTATCATATGTTACAAAAAATGTAAAGAACTTGCTTTAATTCAATTAGAAAATATTTTAAAAAATTACTGTCACTGCTATTTACAGAAGTTGTTAATCATGACAATTACTTCAATAACAAAATGTGCATTTTTTTTATATTGGTGGACCAAAAGGAGAAGAAGCTGGTTCATTCAGTTCAGTCTCTATAGAGTGTGTCATATTGCTGAAAGGTATATAGGACGTCAATAAACTTGTGCTGCATGAATAAAGATTTCTAGTGAGTAGGTTTAAATATGCTACATGGTCTTAATTTTTATAGGGGACATTTCTAACTTGTTCAAAGGAAAATATTTCTCATGATGATGCTTTCAAGTTTTAGAGAACTATGTTAAATTTCACCTAAAAATATAGAACAAAAAATATGTATACACTAAAATTATATGAGACCACTGTCATATTATTTTTGCAAAACTAGCAGTGCAATTAGCTTTATGGAATCACATTTATTTGGGACATGCATTCTCTTTTCCAAACATTCCTGAGTACTCCCAAGCAGCTTTATGACCAAATATAGAAATAGTGTTTTATGTTTAATTCCTTAGCGTAGCAACCTGCTTTCAAATACTATTTCAGTGGTGGCATTACTGGTAAAGAACCCACCTGCCAATGTAGGAGACATAAGAGATGCAGATTCAGTTCCTGGATCGGGAAGATCCTCTGGAGGAGGGCATAGCAACCCACTCCAGTATTCTTGCCTGGAGAATCCCATGAACAGAGGATCCTGATGGGCTACGGTTCTTAGGGTCAGGAAGAGACAGACAAGACTCAAGAGACTTAGCATGCAAGCAAACACTGTAAAAGTACACTCTACAAATGGAATGTGGGGGACATACCTGGGAACTTCTTTTAGATAAGGTAGTTAGCTTGACTAGGCTGAAATCAATGGCTTTTAGCAATTATACCAAATAGATGGTTATTTGTTAATGCCAATACTTTATTTTTAAATATACTATAACATCAAGGTATAATTGTCACTTTTCATCCTTCTGTGAGTTACATTCTTTTCCTTCCAGTCATTAGACATCTTTTCTTAAAGCACTCCTGCTAACCTCACTAACACTTTGTATTGATATATTAGTAGCTTGTATTTTGTGGTTGAGGAATACTATTCAATCTGGAACTGTGACAGTAGCACACTGATGTCAAAAACGGTGACTCATTGCTATTTATGGTTAGAGTGGTATTTCAATTGTTTTAATGACAATTATTTTAAATTTCTTTAGTAATATAAAAATGTTAACTTTTATGCTGGTTAAACTTGTTGGAAATGCAACACTGAGTGATTTATACTAAAATAAATATTTTGTGACCTTAGTGTTAGGTAAATTTGTGAAGTACCAATATAAAAAAATGAGGAATATAAACAGAACACCTGTAGTCATTCTTGATTAGTTATTAAAGGCCTATCAAATCAAAAATTCTTATATAATGTTTTAAATTATCACACTACCATATGTGTTTCAGAGTTATGAGGTGGAATCAAGGAAATATTATGGTCCCTATCATAAGAGAATTGGGAGGCTATAGAAAGGATTTAGGCAAGACAGTGGCATTATTGAATTTATATTTTTAAAATGATCTCTCTAGCTCTTCAAAGGAGAATATAATAATGCAATAGTGAACAAAGAAAATCAGTTCCTTAGTTTTCCTAGTAATCTACCAATATTGGTAGATTTGCACTAGAACAGTGGTTTTTAATGTGTTATTCAGAAGTTTTGAGAAGTTGGTCTGCTGGATTAATTTTTTTTTCAAAATAATAGCAAGATATGATTTAATTTCATTCCCTTTCATATCTCACAATTGTGCAGTATAGTTTTTAATCTCACAAGTGTTCAATAGAGTTAATCAGAGCTACTAACATGTGATAGTCTAAGAGACTGGATGCAGAAGAAGAAACAAGACTGTACTTATCTTCTGTTAAGTCAAACCAAAAAGATTTGTTAAAGTTTAAAACATTGCCTTTTTCCTTACTTAATTTTTGTTTTGATAAGAGCAGTTATTTTTAAATAAATTACATGAACAAGATAAGTATTTACTATTGCTATTTCCAAGTTGATGTTTTTGATTCTCATTTTTGCTTTCCAGCATAATAAATGCCAATTACTCTAATCCACTAAGCAAATGCTATTTGGTATCCTTAATAATTTTTAAGACTACATAGAAATCTTGTGACCAGAATGTTCAAGGTTTCCTGGACTAGTCTCTGCCAGTTAGAGCATTGCCCTCATAATTTTAACCTGTTAGTTTACATAAACTTATTTCTTGAGTTTGCTCAGCCTCCACACACAATCCCTCTATAATGCCTGTTGACTCTATCCCTAAACTTCTTGTCATAATTATACAATTTCCATTGCTCCCACTCCCATAGAATGAGAGGTCAGATATTTTGTTATAACACTGTCAAATTCAATTTTCATCCTCCTCTAAAGGAAAATGGAAGGTTAAATTCTAAACTCCTCACTGTGATGGAGATTAATTTGTCCAATCAAATCCATTTTCCCTCTTATCACAGGAATATATGTCAATTGTAAATAAGAATAATCACCTTTGGCGACTGTGTGTTCTAGTGGCAGGACAGTCCACTATGCTAATCAGAAACTAGTGACTTATTGGAAACTGTAACATTCAAAGAAAATAAACTACTTTCTTTAGCTTTTGTATTTCTGGGTTTTATTGTTTTGGCAATTCTACTTGTATTATTGCAATAAATGTACTTGAGGAGTAACGTTTCTTCAAATAAATACTTAAACAAGTAGAAGTTGTACTAAAAAGTGTGCAGACATGCTGAAACTAAAAGGGCTTTATAAAATTATTTTAATGCAAAAAAGCAAAGAGAATGGAGCCAAGTCTAGTATTAAAAGGATATATCAAAGATTGTATTAGCAGATTCAGACTGAAATTCTTATTCCAGATTGTCTGAATTTAAAAAAAAAAAAAAAAAAA
>SJYQ01000247.1:421743-435421 GCA_006410935.1 Redunca redunca | reverse complement strand
CACATTGGTATTTTGGTAAAAAAAAAAAAAAAAAAAAAAAAAATTCTCTAACAACCTGCCTCTTAAGCTGTCTTTCTCTGCTTATTTTTCTTTGTATTATTCACCACCATTTATATAGTATATGTTTTCTTATTTGTTTATTGTCTTTCCAGCACTGGAATATGAACTCCATAGGGCAGAGAATTTGTCTTTTGTTAACTGCTAATTTCTAGTGATTAACATCGTAAGTTCCCACCTTGAATAGTCCAGAGAGTCCTTTCATCCACTCAACAAATCTGTATTGAACTTCTCTTATATATATATCAGAGATTGTAGATATAGATATTTCAACAAAATAAGCAAGAGTCATTCTGCCTTGGAACATTCCCATATATTAAGTGTGATATGCCTGATTAAGACAATCACACTAACCCACATGTGCTAGTGTGTGTTAGAGATGACTGGATTGCATCACTGATGCAATGGAAATGAACTTGGGCAAACTCTGGGAGATGGTGAGGGACAGGGAAGCCTGGTCTACTGCAGTCCATGGTATCATAAAGAGTCAGACATGACTGGGTGACTGAACAACAATCACCTAGTAAGTGTCACATGCTCGAAAAGTATTTTATTACATGAATAAGTATTCTAATTTCTTGTAGCACAGTGTGCCTTTCTGTGTCACTACCACACCTCTATTTGCTATTTTTGCCCATTTGTGTTAGTGTGATTATCTTAAGTCATATCATACTCAATTTATGGGAAAGCTCCAAGGAGTCATGACTCACACTTATTTTGTTGAAAATCTATATCTACAATCTACAGCATATTGTACATAAACTGGTATATATAGAAGCTCAATACAGATTTGTTGAGTGGACAAAAGGGCTCTCTGGGCTATTTGAGGTGGGAATAAGTAGATGATTTCCTTCTTACAGATTTTAGAAGAGTGTGACTTGATGGACATTAAGTTTAAAGGCAGCTGTTTAATGCAAGTTCCCTTTGTACTTAATCAATGCCTTTAAATTTAAATATTTCCCCACCCCAACATATTTACTATGACAAGTTTTAATTAATAAACTTTATTTTTAGAGCAGTTTTAGGTTATAGAAAAATATGAGAGCAAGGTGCAAAGTTTTCCCATATATTCTTTCCCCACACACATACATAGGCTCTTCTATTAACAACATCCCTTAACAGAGTGATATATATGTTGCACCTGATGAACTGACATTTTTGTCACATCATTATTACTCAAGAAAGTGAAAGTCACTCAGTCATGTCTGACTCTTTGCAATTCTATGGACTATACAGTCCATGGAATTCTCCCAGCCAGAATACTGGAGTAGGTAGCCGTTCCCTTCTCCAGGGTATCTTCCCACCCCAGGAATTGAACCCAGATCTCCCACATTGCAGGTGGATTCTTTACCATCTGAGCCATCAGGGAAGACCAAAGTGAAAGTTGCTCAGTCATGTCCGACTCTTTGGGCTGTTACACCTGCCATCGTGTTTTGAGTCGATCCTCGAGGTGACCGTCAAGTCAGTGCAGGGGAGTCAGGTGTACCTGGAGTGGATTGGGACATCGAGGTCTTATGGAATGGTGGCACGACCCTTGGAGTTCCTCTCTAGGGTCAAGTTGAGACCACCTCCTCTTGAGGTGCGATGGGAATGCTGGGATTCCTTTCCCAACGAAGCAGGGAAATGGCCCCTAATCTCCAGATGAGGAGGGAAAACAGGGGCTCTTCTTGAGTTGTGGTGGGACCCTCGGTGTTCCTCTCAAGTGGAGACAGGTGTGTCGGGGAACTACTTCAGTTGCCTCAAGGGTGTCAAGGAGCCTTTTGAGGCTCAAGTGGGAAGGTGGGATTTCTCTCGAGATGCCGCAGCCGAAAAGGGCCTCATCTCGCGTTGAGGGGAGAATCTCCTGGTTTTTCTCGAGTTGCTGCAGGAAACTTGGGGTTCCCCTCGAGTTACGATGGGGACCTCAGGGACCCGTTCCTGTGGCCTCAGGAACATCCAGTCTCCATGCGAGTTGTGAGGGGCCTCTTGGGATTCCTCTCCAGTCACTGCCGGGCTGAGGTCCTCATCTGGAGTTGAGGCCTTAACCTCAGGGTTCCTCTCCAGTGCTGACATGGATCTCAGGGTTCCTCTGGAGTTTCCACAGGGGAGTCAGGCCTCCTCTCATGTGCAGACATGCAAGTCCGCTCTGTCCATGGAATTCTCCAAGCCAGAATGCTAGAGTGGGTAGCCTTTCCTTTCTCCAGGGGATCTTCCCAACCCAGGGATAGAACCCAGGTCTCCTACATTTAGGGGAATTCTTTACCAGCTGAGCCACCAGTCCATAGTTTATTAGTATTCACTCTCTTAGTATTGTATATAATCTGTGGGTATGTACAAATGTATGATGACATATATTCATCATTAGTGTATCATTCAGAGTTACTTGACTGCCTGAGAAAAATTGTACTATTCTTGCTCTTTCTTCACCTTACTCTTGAAATCCACTGACTGTTTTGTCTCCACAGTTTTTTTTCCTTTCCTGAATATCATAAAATGTGGAATCATATAGTATGTAACCTTTTCAGATTGACGTTTTTAACCTTAATAATATGCATTTAAATCCTCCATGTCTTTCATGGTTTGATAGCTCATGTTTTTTTAGCATGCAATAATATTCTATTATCTGGTTATATCACAGTTTATTTATCCATTCATCTACTAAGACATTTTAGTTGTGTTTCCAAGTTTTGGCAGTTATGCATAAAGCTGCTATAAACATCCATGTGTTGGTTTTTGTATGAAAGTAAGTTTTGAACAGTAGTCTTTTCTCAGATGAGTTTTTTGCAAGTATTTTCTCCCAGTCGGCATTTTGTCTTTTCATTTTCTTTCTTTCTCTTTCGTTCTTTCTTTCCTATTAAATAATGTCAAGGTTATCATTTTTTTTCTTTCAAGGATCATATTTTTGGTGTTGTACCTAAAAAGTCATAGCCAAATGCAATATTACTCTCCTATATTATATACATCATACAGTTACAGTTGACCTTCTCTATTGAGTTTCTGTTTTTAATTTTTATTGCTTTCTGCTGTTATAATTTTTTTCTTCTTAGTTTTAATTTAATTTGGTCATCTTTTTTTTTTTTTAAATTCCCTAAGGTAGACACATAAGTGATTGATTTTTTATATTTCTTTTCTACTTTATGCAGAAAATGCTATAACTTTCTTTATGCTCTTACTGATTTTTCCTTGATGAATCTATTTTTGATAGAGTGACGTTGAAGCTTCCAATGATAGTAATGAATTCATTACTTTATCCTTATATTTCTGTCAGTTTTGCCTCATATATTTTGGTATTTTGTGTTAGAAATACACACATTGAAAATTGCTATGTCTTCTTGACATGCTCTACCATAATGAAATGTTCCTCTTTATTCATGATAATTTTACTTTGAGTTTTTTTGTCTGAAATTAAAACAACTATCTCATTTTCTTTTGGTTAAGGCAAATGTAGATCTTTTCCCATTCACTTTAAAAAAATTCATTTGTTCAGCTGAAAATTTTGATCTCCTAATATGTCTCAAAATGGTAGAAAAACTTTACTTGTGTGGGAATCACTTTTGCAAGTTATAATACAATGCAGTAAGTCCTATGAAAGAGGCAGGCAACAAATGTTGTTGGAGAAAAGGGAAGAAGAGATAAACTCCATGTGTAATAGTCAGTTTCATATGATAACAGGATACCCACATCATGTAAAGGGATAGATACTTGGGTTTTGAGTCTGAGGATTTGAGAGCTCTTCTTGGTTCTGCATTAATAGTCTTGTCCTCAGCAGGAATTCACTTAACTTCCATGGCATTAACTTTTAAAATTATGAATGATAGACCCATTTGAGAGCTTGATGAAACTGTCTTCAGGAAAAATACATGACTGTGTACAAATACTCAGCTGAAGAAATGTTGCTATGTAGAAAGTTGTTACTTTATCTACAAAGCACATATATTGTGTGATACAATATTAAGATTTCTACCTCTAAAAGTCATTGATATTTTCACAGTTTAACTTTCATTTGCACTTCAGTTCAATGCAGTTCAGTCACTCAGTCGTGTCCAACTCTTTGAGACCCCATAAATCGCAGCACGCCAGGTTTCCCTGTCCATCACCAACTCCCGGAGTTCACTCAGATTCACGTCCATCAAGTCAGTGATGCCATCCAGCCATCTCATCCTCTGTCATCCCCTTCTCCTCCTGCCCCCAATCCCTCCCAGCATCAGGGTCTTTTCCAATGAGTCAACTCTTCGCATGAGGTGGCCAAAGTATTGGAGTTTCAGCTTTAGCATCATTCCTTCCAAAGAAATCCCAGGGTTGATTTCCTTCAGAATGGACTGGTTGGATTTCCTTGCAGTCCAAGGGACTCTCAAGAGTCTTCTCCAACACCACAGCTCAAAAGCATCAATTCTTTGGTAGTCAGCTTTCTTCACAGTCCAACTGTCACATCTAGGTGAGTGACCACATCATGGTGGTTATCTAGGTTATGAAGATCTTTTTTGTATAAGTCTTCTGTGTATCCTTGCCACCTCTTCTTAAAATCTTCTGCTTCTGTTAGGTCCATACAATTTCTGCCCTTTATCGAGCCCATCTTTGCATGAAATGTTCCCTTGGTATCTCTAATTTTCTTGAAGAGATCTCTAGTCTTTCCCTTCTGTTGTTTTCCTCTATTTCTTTGCATTGATCACTGAAGAAGGCTTTCTTATCTCTTCTTGCTATTCTTTGGAACTCTGCATTCAGATGCTTATATCTTTCCTTACACTTTTTAAATGGACCCTGAAAACTTTATTCAGTCAATAAATTTTTGAATATACACTATATATCATGTATTGAAATACAAGTTAGATTAAAATAGTTAGCAACTTACATGCAAAAAATACTTCCCTTGTGGATAGTGAATAATGGAAAATGATGATAAATATTTATATTTTGCCACATATTTTGGAACCTACCCATTAAATTCTCACCATGTCAAATTCTGTAAAAGTATTTGGTAAAAGATAATATAAGTACTATGTATATTATTTTTTGAAAAATATTAACTAACATCAGTTAGAAATTGACCTAGTGTGTCTGTCAGGAAAACAAAACACACAACAGTTCAATTAGCAAAGATTATTTTTTATAAAGTATTATTATTATTATTTTTAGTAGACTTCAAAGAACTGAAAATCCAAAAAGGCAAAACTGAGGTTATATACCCAAAGGAATAGCAGGAAACAAATCCTATCTTTCTTAATGGGGCATTTTTTGCCAATTAGGTTTACTGCCGATCAGTGAAGTCCATGTGTTTCTTTGAAATAAAGCAACTTTACTAGGATATATCTTTTAGCATTGCTCATTTTGTTTCTACATTTGAAAGTAAAGGGTAGGCAATTTCAATAGGGATAGTCAAAACCTTTAAGTTTAGAATTTGTGTTTGAAATATACCTTAATTTCAGTCTACTAGCATGTGCGTTTTTCATCATTTGAAACTTCAAAAATGAATATGTTGGCTCTTTGACTATCTTCCATGCTATCATTAACTATTTTTATTTCCTTGTTTCTCTTTTCCTCATGCTTTAGTCCTGTCCTCTATGTTTCTCTATTCTTTATAAAAAACCTCTTTAAACAAAGTATTTTTGTCATTATTTGTTACTCTAATACAGTTTGTTGAAGTTTATAGATATCTGTATCAAAAAAAAAATACAGATCTAAACCTGATATAGAAATGACTATGAGATCCAAGTCTCTGAGTAAGATGTCTCAATTAAACAGGCTTTTCATTTGTCTCATTTCAGGTCACAATTGAGTATACTGTCTTTCAAACAGAAACAATGGTGAAAAATTATATGTAAATAGAAGATATTATACTAAATATCTCAGTCATTTACAAATTAATTTGTATTCATTTCTGTGGAAATATTTTATTTCATTTCCTCACTGACATTAAGGTTACTCTTGCACATTTCAACCGATGGTATGAGTGAAAGAATCATTTTACTTCTAAGCAGAAGTTTTAAGAGGCAGCATGTGAACTGTTTATGTTTTCTTTTCTCTGACACAGGATTGGCAATGATTACTGCCATGAGATTGGCTATATACAGTGACAACAAAATTGCTCTTTTTGTTGTTGAAAACTAATGAGATTTGGGGATTATTTGTTACTACAACTCACCCATCTTTTCTAACTGACATACAGTTGATCCTTGAACAATGTAAGAATTAGGGGTGCTGAGTACCTGTACAGTTGAAAATTCACTTATAACATTATAGTCAGCCCCCTTCCCTCAAACTGTTGTTGTTCAGTTGCTAAGTCTTGTCTGACTCTTTGTGACCCCATGGACTGCAGCACACCAGGCTTCCCTGCCTTTCACTATTCTTCTCCAAATATGTGGTACCAAATCCACAGATTCAATCAACTGAATATTGTGTGGTGTAGTAGTATTGTATATATTTAGTGAAAAAAAAATCACATATAACTAAACCAGTTAAAACCCATGTTGTTCAAGAGTCCACAATAGTCTTCATAATGTATGCTTTATACTCATTGATATTTTTGTGCCAAACTATATCTGGACAAACCATTGTCATCATCCCATGAACCCTATTTCTATGGTTTCAAACGTTTCAGTTTGTTATATTATTATTGCTATTTTAGAGAATTCTGGACTGTTTTCCTGGTTTCAGATCTGGTGCAGATAATACTTTGCTTTATGATTTCCCTGGACTTTCAAAATGGGAATTTCCAAGAAAAATAAAGAAGGATGAATCAAATCCATGAATTTTGTCACTTTTATTTAATTCTGGGTCATAGGTTAGAGTTTGGTTTGTATATTGACTATCCAAGATTCTTACCCATTAAAAACTAAAATAATGCTGTAACATCTATAGTTTAGAGCCCCAGATTGTTTTTTTATGAAAGAATAACTTAGAAACCCATTGAACAATCTAACAAAATTTTTTCTATTTTTCACCAATCCTTTGTACCTTTCTCACGAACTATTGACTCAGTTTTTCAAAGTGAGTGTTTTAAATCTAAGAATTCCAAAATATTTACCTTTGTATCCATAGTAAAATAAAAATAGTTTTCTACAAATAGTAGGCNGCCATTGAAAGTCTCAATAAAGTTAGAACACTGGAAAACACAGAGGGTGTTTGCAGAAAGGAAGTATTTAAATGAAAAATTAATATCAAAATAAGAAATAACATCAAATAATATTAAAGATACTTTAAAAACTCTATGTATTTGGAAATTAAATGTCCATTTTTAACTGTGGGTATCTAAGAGGTCATAACAAGGAAAATTAGAAAATATTTGTAACAGAAAAAATATGGAAAGGGGATTTATCAGAATTTTTGCATTCAGCTGAGGCTGTTCAATGCAACTAAATATGTGTGGTTTTAGTTTAAAAAAATTAAGGCTTAAAACTTCTAATCCATTTCTGAGAATATAAAAAATATTGTACTCTAAATAAAAAAGCAAACAGGAAATTAACATGTGATACAGCATTAACTAAAATACAGAATTTTTTTAAATTCATTTTTTTTTCAAATTTCACAAAAATGTATGCTAGAGTACATTATTTGTTGTCATACCTTATTCAAGATTCCACATTGTGTAAATGACCCCTTTTATTAAGCATTTCAATTAATTTCATTTTTTAAGTGAGGTATTTCAGAAGGTTATCCGTCAGGCAGTCAGGCAGTTCAGTCACTCAGTCCTGTCTGATTCTTTGTGGTCCCGTAGACTGCAGCATGCCAGGCCTCCCTGTCCACCAACTCCCAGAGCTTACTCAAAGTCATGTTCATAGAGTTGGTGATGCCATCCAACAATCTCATCCTCTGATGACCCCTTCTTCTCCCACCTTCAATCTTTCCTATCATCAAGGTCTTTTCAAATGAGTCAACTCATCACAGCAGGTGGCCTAAGTATTGGAGTTTCAGCTTTAGCATCAGTCCTTCCAATGAATAATCAGGACTGATTTCCTTTAAGATGGACTGGTTGGAACTCCTTGCAGTCCAAGGGATTCACAAGAGTCTTCTCCAACACCACAGTTCAAAAGCATCAATTCTTTGGCACTCAGCTTTCTTTATAGTCCAACTCTCACATCCATACATGACTACTGGAAAAACCATAGCCTTGAAGAGACAGACCTTTGTTGGCAAAGTAATGTCTCTGCTTTTTAATATGCTGTCTAGGTTGGTCATAACTTTCCTTCCAAGGAGTAAGCATCTTTTAATTTTGTGGCTGCAGTCACCATCTGCAGTGATTTTGGAGCCCAAAAAGATAAAGTCAGCCACTGTTTCCACTGTTTCCCTATCTATTTGCCATGAAGTGATGGGACCAGATGCCATGATCTTAATTTTTTGAATGTTGAGCTTTAAACCAACATTTTCGCTCTCCTCTTCACATTCATCAAGAGGCTCTTTAGCCCTTCTTCACATTCTGCCATGAGGGTGGTGTCATCTGCATATCTGAGGTTATTGATATTTCTCCTGGCAATCTTGATTCCACCTTGTGCTTCATCCAGCCCAGGGTTTCTCATGACGTACTCTGCATATAAGTTAAATAAGCAGGGTGAAAATATACAGCCTTGATTTACTCCTTTTCCTATTTGGAACCAGTCTGTTGTTCCATGACCTGCATAGAGATTACTCAAGAGGCAGGTCAGAAGTTTATAACATAGTAAATACACAAAAAATAATTTAAAACAATTGCAATAAGGATAAGGACAATAAAAACTTGCTGAAAAAATAAAATAAGATTATGACATTATTGAAGAAAAAAGACAAAAGAAAATTAGGGAAATTAGTAGATTTTTTATATCAGCTAAAATATTCCTGTTAACATACGGTAGCTGTGGATTACTTTCACAGTCCACAGATCTGTGAGTATGACAGTAAACATATTCACGAGTTTTAAGTATCTCAAATAGAAATAGTTTTAATTTGAAAAAATAATTTCTACCTCTGATCAAAAATTGTTTTCATTATCTATTCACAGGCTATCTGTGGCTAATATAATTGAGTGAATATTTATAATGATTCTTAGGACTTATATTGACACAGGTGGAGGTAGAATTAGAAAGAGTCTGCTAAACTAATAGAGGAAATGAAAAAATTATACACATCAAAAATACCTAAAGTACACACTGGAAAGGGAAACAAAGATTTCCACACTCAGAAAGGATACATGCATCCCAATGTTCATGCAATCATTATTAATGAAAGCAACCTAAGGGCTCATAACAGATGAATAGGTAAAGAACATTTGGTATATGTATACAATGGAAAGAAGTTTCCCTGATAGCTTAGTTGGTAAAGAATCCACATGCATTGCAGGAGACCCTGGTTCAATTCCTGGGTCAGGAAGATCCAGTGGAGAAGGGATAGGCTACCCACTTCAGTATTCTTGTACTTCCCTTGTGGCTCATCTGGTAAAGAATCAACCTGCAATGAAGGAGACCTGTATTTGATCCCTGGAAAGGGAAGATTCCCCTAGAGAAGGGAAAGGTTACCCACTCCAGTATCCTGGCCTGGAGAATTCCATGGACTGTATAGTCCATGGGGTTGCAAAATGTCAGACACGACTGAGAGAGACTTTCTCTTCATTTTATACAATGGAATTCTATTTCATACATTCCAAGAATGTAATTTTGCCATTTGCAGTAACATGGATAAACTTGGAGAACATTATGCAAAGTAAATTATCAGACAGAGAAAAACAAATATCTATATGTAGAATCTAAAAATAATACAACAAACTAGTGAATAAAACAAAAGTGAAGCAGACTCACTGATATAGGGAACAAATTAGTGATTACCAGTGGAGACAGGGAAAGGGAGGGTCAATCTAAGGTTAGTGGGAGATAGGATTATTATGGGATTATATAAAATCATCTGTGTGAAATGTAAAAATTATAAATCACTAGAGAATTTTAAAACTATTTCATTCAATAAAAAGATGAAAGAAGATTTCGTTTATAATTTTCTTTTAATATGTGTTTCTTCTTTTGAAATATGAATTTCTTGAAAATATGCCTCTGATTCTGTGTTCTTTTTTTATTATTTAATGAAGTGATTGGTCTACAGTAGGTATTTAGCAAATATTTGTCAAATGGATGGAAGAACACATAAATGAGTGAGTGGTTGCCTCTACCTAAAGAAAGCTTCTTTCTTTCAAGAAGAATTTTGAGCAAGAACTGGGGAGTGAATAAGTGAGGCATTGCAATACATGGAATACAACTGTCCCATAATGTCAGAAACACAGATATTTAAAGTGAGCTGAGGTATAATGCAAAATATTAATGGCAGAAAGAACAAAACATGGACAGGGCTACTATAAGAGTAGGTAATATAATGCTAAGAGAAATAAGCATTAACTCAGTATAGCTCAGTTGGTAAAGACTCCACCTGCAATGTGGGAGACCTGTGTTTGATCTCTGAGTTGAGACGATCCGTTGGAGAAGAGAATGACCACCCACTCTAATATTCTGGCCTGGAAAATTCCATTGGCTGTATAGTCCATGGGGTAACAATGAATCAGACAGGACTGAGAGGCTTTCATTTTCACTTTCAAGAGAAATAAAAGGAGTAGAATTGCAGAATTTCTCCCATCTTTTTGGTAAAATAGAGTCGGTAAAGCAAAAGAAATTTCAAGATAAATTGTTAATAATAAAAATGCAACAGTAAAATGGGTTGCATCTTATGTTGCCTAAAAGGACATTTATTTCTGTCTAAATAGAATATATCTTGCTTCTTTTTGGAAGACACTGATGATTACCTAACTTTATCCTTTCTCCTCTGTTTTGTTATTAACAATTACCTAAAATTTGTTCAGAGAAGCAAAGTGTTTGGTTGAAACTCACAGATAGCAGGAGAGATCCCCAAAGACAGAAAAACAACAAATGATTTAATATATTTATTTATTTTGATATGTAAGAAATTTTGCTTTCAAAATATTTTAGCTTTTATGGTTGATATTATCTGGAAATTTCTACATCATTATTTAAAACTATTAACAGCAATATTAGTTAGATAACATTAAAAATGTTCAAAATATTTAGCTTGAAAGAACATGGAGTTCATGATTACTGAGATTTTTAAATAGTTCATTAAGAACAAGTTATTTAATGCAACTTCTTAATTTGTATATTTGTAAAACAATGATCAAGATGCTGAAGAATACGTAAAGATTTCAGTTGCCAAATCATGTTCAACTCTTTGTGACCCCATGGACTATAGGATGCCAGGCCTCCCCGTACCTCACCATCTCTTGGCATTTGCCCAAGCTCTTGTCCATTGAATCAGTGGAGGAGGGAATGGCAAATGCTCCTGTATTCTTGCTACAAAACCTCAGTAGGGAGTTTATTTAAAACAAACCAAAGCAAAACAAAAAGTAAGAGTACTTATGCAAAATGGGACACTCTAATACTTAAATAAAAGAGGTGAAGGAGAATGCAATTAGACCAGACTGTCTCAGTATAGGTACAGCATTATGTAGCAGGCTGTTCCACAGCTATGTGAAAGTCACGCAGTCATGTCTGACTCTTTGCGACCCCATGTACTATACAGTCTGTAGAATTGTTACATATTCTTCAATCTCTTTCTACATTTTTAAAATTGCTAAATTTAAGCCCAGGTATTGTTCCTCAACATACTATCAAATGTCCTGACATCTAGTAATAGTATATGAGCATACTCGGGCTTGGAGCTAAGCAGTTTTCCTAGACCATGATAAGTGCCAGAGGACCATTGCTAAACTGAGTTCTTATATCAGTACTCATATCAGTGAAGAGTAAAAAAAGCAAAATGAGAGAATCCTAATATTACCTTTAGTGAACTGAAGATATCTACTATAGATTAAAGGGTAAAAAAAAAAAAAATCTATTCATTAAAAACACATTAGTTGGGGCCTGAGATGTAAGACAAATCCAAATAGAGAGGGTATTTCAATATGACAAAAGAGACTATAGCCAACCCAAGTTAAGACCTGTCAAAGTGACTTCTACCTATTTTAATTTATCTCTTATTGATTTTCATTGATTTTTTATATCTCAATATACACTCAAGACAAACACACAGGTGGGATATATGCTATATGTGGGGAATTATAAAATCACCTTAGTAATTTCTTTGTCTCATATGTGACAATGCCTTTCTACCAGATCTGGATTTTTGAGATACCACCCTATGCCCTCTCATACATCTGAAATAAAAATCATATAGGATAGAAAATAACCAAATATAAAATGTGTCTCATAGTCTTCATAAAGGTTACTATAGTAGGGGTAGGGTAAACACTAGAAAATTATTGCTAATATTAGCAATACTAAAAATTTTTGAGAGGCAGAATTCAAGCATGACATATGAAACAAAATATATTAGCTTTTCACCCAAGTAGATTTCTTAAAACATGGGCCAAAAATTGAGAAACCTAAATATGGTTTTGTTGTTTTCCAGTTGCTCAATTGTGTCTGACGTTTTGCGATTCATGGAATGCAGTGCACCAGGATTCCCTGTCCTTCACTGTCTCCTGGAGTTTGCTCAAACCCATATCCACTGAGTCGGTGATGCCATTCAACCATCTCATCCTGTCGCCTCCTTCTCCTCCTGCTCTCAATCTTGCCCAGCATCATAGTGTTTTCCAATGAGTTGGCTCTTCGATTCAGGTGGCCATAGTATTGGAGTTTCAACGTCAGTCCTTCCAACGAATATTGAGAGTCGATTTCCTTTAAGATTAACTGCTTTGAAATCTTTGCTATCCAAGGGACTCTCAGGAGTCTTCTACAACATCACAGTTCAAAAACATTAATTCTTTGGCATTCCAATTTCTTTATAGTCCAACTCTCACATCCATACATGACTACTAGAAAAACCTACCTTTGACTAGATGGACCTTTGGTGGCAAAGTTATGTGTCTGTTTTTTAATATGCTGCCTGGGTTTTTCATAGCTTTTCTTCCAAGGAGCAAGCGTCTTTTAATTTCATGACTGAAGTCACCATCTGCAGTGATTCTGGAGCTCATAAAAATAAACGCTAGCTCTTCCCATTGTTTCCCCACCTATTTCTGATAAACTGACCTTTTCCAGTCTTATGGCCACTGCTGAGTTTTTCGAATTTGCTGCCATACTGAGTGTAGCACTTTCATAGCATCATCTTTTAGAATTTGAAAAATCTCAACTGGAATTCCATCACCTTCACTAGCTTGTTTGTAGTAACATTTCCTAAGGGTCACTTCAGACTGCAGGTATGTGGCCACACCATTTTGGTTATCCAGGTCACTAAGACCCTTTATGTATAGTTCTTCTCTGTATTCTTGCAGTCATGTCTGACTCTATGCAACCCCATGGACTGTAGCCTACCAAGCTCCTCTGTCCATGGGATTTTCCAGACAATAGTACTGGAGTGAATTGCCATTCCATTCTCCAGGGGATCTTCCTGATCCAGGGATCGAACCCGTGTCTCCTGCATTGTAGACAGACACTTTACTGTGTGAGCCACCAGGGAAGTCCTAATGTGGTTAATTATATTCAAATGCCAGAATAAGTGTCACTACTGAAAGCAAAATTAAACATGCCTCAGTGATCTAATAGTATCTAAACATTCCAGCTGATTCCTTTTTGTAGCCCTGATAACTGATTTCTATATAAATTAAAAGAAATTAATACAAATGTTT
>SJYQ01000247.1:407869-421523 GCA_006410935.1 Redunca redunca | reverse complement strand
TGAATATTTTAGCATTTAGATTTTTAACAATGTTTGAACATACTATACATTTCACACTGGCATATATTATATATATTCACTAGATAAATGGTCGAAAGCATTTGTTTTATTCAAAGGGATGTGTAATAAGGTAAATAATAATGTTTTATTATTATTATTGTTCAACATAGAAAAGTAATTTTTACCTTTAGATTCTAAAAAATTCTTCAAGGAAAAATATATTTTGATCTCTAGGATAGCTATTCTTTACAGTGTGGGGTGTACCCTGTAAAATTATTTCAGATAGTGATCTTATAAATATGAACATATCTTTAATTTTCATGCAGTTATTTATAATTTGACTTCCTATTGAAATGAACATTTTGAATTATTTTTCCTCATGATTACTGTTGCATTGTCTTCTAATATTACAATCAGTGCTATTAATTATAGATAAACAGATGTATATTTCACTTTTATTCTTGCCTATGTAGATTAATTTCAACTCTCCCCTTGAAGATATATAGGATTTTCTCTTTTCCTAAATGTAGAAAATTATCAAAAAATTGTATAGGGGTCTATTTTTTTCTTTAATGTTCCACCAGTCCCATATCATCTTGAGCATTGACTTCAAACTCTTCTCATCTTTTTTTCTGCTAGGCAAACATTGAACTCCTGAGTTATTTTCTAATTTCTAACTTATTTTTCATAAATTACATATCCATGTGACTTTGTGACATGCTCCAGTATATTTCTCAGCTTTATCTACAAGCTCATTAATGTGTTCCTTAACTGTCTTATTACATATTCATCCTAAGAGTTATTTNNNNTATTTCCCCATAATCATTTTTATTTTTTATGGTATTTTAATACATACAGTATATTTTTGAATCACTCTGTTGATATTAGTTTTACTTCCTTTAACATCCTGTTCAACATATCTATTAATTCTATTATTTCCTGAAACTTTTCTATTTTCACTCTTTTACAATGCTGGCTTTCTTCCAATATCTGGTAATTCTTACTTATATGCTTACTTTGTCTTTGAGCTTTTCTGGTTAATTTTTCTATTCAATCTACACAACCAGCCTGAGCTTGTGCAGGATCTATGCAACTGCTGGCTGCCTACTATTTAAATGGAAGAGAGTCATGATAAGTTAGTGAATGGGATACTTTTATCTTTGTATGATCATTGAAGTAGCACAACAACTTTTATCTCTTTAACCCAAAGTGTCATATCTTCTGTTGTAATTGAAAGAAAACTCCCCTTCATCCCATTCCTGCTGCCTAGCTCAAAATCTTTAGTGACTACTTCCATTAATTGGTGTGGTGGGAAGGAAGTGAGATTGGATTAGTTCATGAAGATAATAAATAATAATAAAAATTACTGAAGATATTAAGTAAGCAATTGTACATGGTATATTCAAGAGGTTGACTGAATGAGAAAAGAGTGGTTTAAGTGTAGAACTAAAGATTATGGTGGATATTTTGTTTCTTATCCAGTATCCCTTCTTACCTTCTTACAGCAAAACCATGATTTTGTTCAGGGCAGTTGTGGTGTAAAGATTTTAAGGATAACCTTGTATAATTCATTTTCCTATAACTGAGGATAGAACCTGTGAATTGATGAAGCACTCCTCCCTTGACTGTGATTATGCTATGTGGAGTAGTCAACCTTGAAACAGAGATTATCTATATGAGCCCTTTAATAGCAAAGATAATCGCCAACTGGTAGCAGCAAAATAACTGAAAGATTCAAAGTATGATAAGGACTTGGTCTAATGCTAATTTTAGATAAAGGGAACCTTGTGAAAAGGAATATGTATTGACCTATGGAACTAAGAGGCATTACTGATGGAAAGACAGAAAGGAGTTGGGGACCAGAATTAAAACTCAATGAAATGTATTCTACCAAGATTCTGAATGAGCTTGAAAGCAATTCTCCATAGAACCATGAGAGATAAAAAGCCCAGCCTGGCTGATACACTGAGGTGGCCTTGTGACATCCTAAGTAGTGAACCCAAAATTCTGACATATAGAACTATGATCTAATAAATAGATAATTGTTTCAAGCCACTAACTTTATGAAAATCTTTTATGCAACATTTATGAAGATCTGTCTTGCTGCATTGTAAACTCAGATGGTAAAGAATCTGCCTGCGATATGGGAGACCTGGGTTCAATTCCTGGGTCAAGAGGATGAAAGGATCCTCTGGAGAAGAGAATGGCTATCTACTCCAGTATTCTTACCTGGAGAATTCCATGGACAGAGGAGCCCGGGCCGGGGGGTGGGGGGATACAGCTCTTGGGATCTCAAAGTGTTGGACACAACTGAGTGACTAACACAAACTAATGTATCAGTAATATTCCCAGCTAATAGTTCTTTCCTTCACAGAATCTTTTATATAGAGGTGGTCATGGAAAGATATTCTGAATATTCTTGATGTGTAAATGAAGATCTTTATCAGAGCACTGAAGCTATTTCTGCTTACTTGATATGGGCTTCATCACTTTCCTCGTCTTTTTATCCTTTTTTATTTTTTAACCATGCCATGCATGGTATGTGGCATCTTAGTTTCTCAACAAGGGCTCAATTTTGGGGGGCCAATAGATGGAGGCACATAAGCACCTTTATAGGCTGACACTGGAAAAATTAGTATGATTGTATGTTAAGAGAATAGGGATGGAGAAGTTAATTTAAAAATAAATTTATGACAGAGTACAACAAGAATTAATTTTTTTAAAAAAGTATCAGAGAAAGGAAGGTCCATAGCCATCCTATTGATATAAAATGATATACATCATTGTGGTTTTGATTTTCATTTTCCTGATGGCTAATTATATTAAACACTTTTTCATCATGGATAAGATATATGTTTTCTTTGGGGAGATGTCTATTCAGAAGCTTGGCTTACTTTTTATTTGATTTACCTTTTTTACTGACTTGCAAGAGTTATTTATATATTTTGAATACAATTCCTTATCAAATACATGAATGCATTATTTCACCCTAGTTCTGCGGACTGTGTGTCTACTTTCTTCATGGTAATATTCTCAAGAGAAGTATTTTTAGTTTTGATGAATTCCAACTTATGCATTTTTAAAATTTTATCATTTCTGCTTTTGTTGTCATATCAAAGAAAACATCAAAGATTTGCTACTGTATTGTTTCCTAAGAATTTTTAAAGTTTCAAGATCCATATTTAAATTTATGATCAATTTCTAGTTAAATTTTGTGTAGTATAAGGAAAGAGTACAATATCATTGTTTTTCATGTGGATATCAGTTTTTTTCTATGTGGTATTTGTGTGCAATTTTGAGTTATTACTACAGACCACATGAGAGTAAATCCCTAAGAGAAGGGTAAAATTCATATGTATTTAACATACTCCCCAGATGGGTTGTATGCACACTGAAGTTGAATAATAATTAACTGTTCATGAGACATGAAAGCAAGTAAAATGGAAGTGAGGACATTAGGGAGATGGGAACATGGACATTTTAGATGAAAACTAGTCGTTCAATTTCCATTGTAATGTGTTACCTTTTTATTCATCTACTGGTAATAGTGATGCTTTAGCAATTTCATGACAAGATCTATTAGAAGTGACATTAAACAAGATTTAAGATGTTGCCAGAGGAAAGGTTGCCAACAGTTAAAAATTAGTCATTGGAATTGAGATGTAATGGAAAACTTTTCATTTTTACATCAACATGGGCATTGCATTCAGGCAGGCAAGTGATAGAAAAGGAAAGATGATGAAGAAAGACAATCGGTTAACAAAACCTCTAGTAAATGTAGTTAGGGGATGAGGTGGGCCAGTAACTGGTACTTCTTATACTTTCCTGAGGTTTTAAAGTATCGAAGAATTAAAAAAAAAAAAAAGAACATTCAAAATAAATTAGATGTTACATTTATTACTAGTAAAGATAGTGTTGTAGAATTATTTATTTCTCACAATTCTGGAGGTTAAGAAGTCCAAGATCAAGGTGCTGGAAGATTTTGTGTCTGTGGAAGACTCACTTCCTGGCTTGTATACTGGCTTCTCTCTCTGTATGCTCATGACCTTTACTCTCTTCTTCTTAAAAGGGCACTAATTCTATCATGAATGTTCTACTCTTATTACCTAATTAAACCTTTGCAAAGGCTCTGCCTCCCAATACCATCACATCAGGAGGTAGGGCTTCAATATATGATTTTTTTTTGGGGGGGGGGCATACCATATAGCTCATAACACAGTCCTGGCAGTAATGGGGCACTAGAGGTTTCCTGCATGGTGACTTCACTATTAAGTTAATGGCACAGAGAGCTACAGATACTTAATTGTTCTTCCAAATTCATCTTTATGACATATAATGAAGAATACAAAATGAGGCAAAAAAAGAATGCATCATTAGAGATTCTTCCTCATGCAAAAAGTAATCAGGAGTGGAAAGAGCCACACCACCTCATATTCCAGGGAGTTTAGATATCTTAAATAACTGGTGTTAATCATTAATCTTATGTGAATCAAGGTTATGGGAAACCTTTTGGGTAACACATTAACAGCCTATTTTGGACAATTTCTCTAGGAATTTAAGATTATTTTCTTAGTGCAAACTAAGCTTTTGGATATCCATCAAAGATGACTTGAGGACAGTACATTTTCCTCCAAATGTTATTCAGAACACTGCCACATTTAAGTCAACTTCAGAAGTCACTTTCTACCTGTGGTAGGAGGACTGTCAGAGAGCTCTCTAAAGATGTTTATTTCCTAGTCCAATAAATTAGTGAATATATATTAGTTTTTTTTTTTTTAATTCTGATAACAGAATAGGTTAAAACATAAATTTATTCTCTCATAGTGTTGGAGGCTAAACATCCAAAATTATGGTATAAGCACAGTCATGCTACCTTGGAAACTGGGTAGAATCCTGCCTTGTTTCTTCCTAGTTCTGGTTGGCATATCTTGATTGCAGCTTCATCACTCAAATATCTGCCTTTTTTAATTATTACATATTCTCTCTATATGTCTGTGTCCAAATTTCCCTCTTCATATAAGAACAGCAGTCATATTAGATTAGAGAAAACTCTAATGACCTCAACTTAATTATATCTACAAAGACCCTATGTCCAACTAAGGTCACATTAGAAGATACCACGTCTTAAGACTTGAACATATCTTTTGACTAACAAAATTCAATGTCAAAGGGGAATTAGGTTATAGATGGAATTAAGGTTGCTAATCAGGCATCCTTAAAACAGGGAGATAATCCTGGATTATCCAATTAGTTTCAATGTAATCAACTAGGGATTAAAAGAAGAATGAAGCAGAAAAGAGTCAGAGTTGGAGAAGGAGATGTGATAACTGAAGCAGAGGACCTGGTAAATAGCAACATGGGAAGGACTCAGGCATATTTTGCTGGCTTCCAAGATGCAAGAATGAAGCCAGAGCCAACAAATGATGGAGGCCTGTAAAATCTGGAAAAGGCAAGGAAATAGGTTGCAACCTAGAGTCTCTGGAAGGAATTCTTCTTTTGTAATGTGTTCATTTTATCCAATTTCAGATTTCTGACCTATTGAACTTACAGATATTAAATTCATGTTATTATCCTAAGCCAATGAACTTGTGGTAATTTGTTAGATCAGCAATAGGAAAATAACAAATTGCCAGGAGAGCTTCAGAAAATTGTTTAACTACTTCCTTCCCCAAATGTAAAGTCTTCCCTGGTAACTCAGGTGGTAAAGACCACCAGCAATGCAGGGGACCCTGGTTTGATTCCTGGGTGTGAAAGATTGCTTGGTGAAGGGATAGGCTACCCACTCCAGTATTGGATTTCCCTGGTGGCTCAGCAGGTAAAGAATCCTTCTGAAATGTGGAAGATCTGGGTTTGATCCAAGAGTTGGGACGATCCCCTGGAGAAGAGAGCAGCTACACACTCCACTGGAGTGGGTAGCCTGGAGAATTCCATGGACTTTATACTTTGGAATGGGTGAATTTAACTCAGATGTCCATTATATCTCCTACCGTGGGCAAGAATCCCTTAGAAGAAATGAAGTAGCCATCATTGTCAATAAAAGAGTCCAAAATTCAGTACTTGAATACAATCTCAAAACGACAGAATGATCTTTATTGTTTCCAAGGCAAACCATTCAGTATCACAGTAATCTAAGTCTATACCCTGACCAGTAATGCTGAGGAAGCTGAAGTTGAAAGGTTCGATGAAAACCTATAAGACCTTCTAGAACTAACACCCCCCAAAAAATGTCTTCTTAATTATAGTGGAGTAGAATGCAAAAGTAAGAAGTCAAGAGATACCTGGAGTAACAGGCAAATTAGGCCTTGTAATACAAAATGAAGGTCAAAGGCTAACAGAGTTTGGCCAAGAGAATGTATTGGTCATGGCAAATACCCTCTTCCAACAATACAAGAGAAGACTCTACACTTGGACAACACCATATGGTCAATACCAAAATCAGATTGATTTTATTTTTTGCAGCCAAAGATGGAGAAACTCTATAGTCAGCAAAAACAAGACCAGGAGCTGACTGTGGCTCAGATCATGAACTTATTGCCAAATTCAGACTTAAATTGAGGAAAGTAGGGAAAACCACTAGACCACTCAGGTATGACCTAAATCAAATCCCTTATGATTATACAGTGGAAGATCAAATAGATTCAAGGGATTAGATCTGATAAAGTGTATGAAGAACTATGGAGAGAGGTTCATGACACCGTATAGGAGGCAGTGATCAAGACCATACTCAAGAAAAAGAAATGCAAAAAGGCAAAATGGTTGTCTGAGGAGGCCTTAAAAATAGCTTAGAAAAGAAGAGAAGTGAAAAGCAAAGGAGAAAAGAAAAGATATAAGCACCTGAATTCAGAGTCCCAAAGAATAGCAAGCAGAGATAAGAAAGCCTTCCTCAGTGATCAGTACAAAGAAATAGAGGAAAACAACAAAATGAGAAAGACTAGAGGTTTCTTCAAGAAAATTAGAGATAACAAGGGAATATTTCATGCAAAGATGATCACAATGAAGGACAGAAATGGTAAGTACCTAATAGAAGCAGAAGTTATTAAGAAGAGGTGGCAAGAATACCCAGAAGAACTATACAAAAAAGATCTTCGTGACCAAGATAACCATGATGATATGATCATTTACCTAGAGCCAGACATCCTGGAGTGTGAGGTCAAGTGGGCACTAGGAAGCATCACTATGAACAAAGCCAGTGGAGGTGATGAAATTCCAACTGAGCTATTTCAAATCCTAAAAGATGATGCTATGAAAGTGCTACGCTCAATACGCCAGAAAACCTGGAAAACTCAGCAGTGGCCACAGAATTGGAAAAGTTTAGTTTTCATTCCAATCCCAAAGAAAGGCAATGATGCCAAAAAATGTTGAAACTACAGCACAAAGACACTCATCTCACATGCTAGTAAAGTAATGCTCATAATTCTTCAAGCCAGGTTTCAACAGTACCTGAACTCTGAATTTCCAGGTGTTCAAAACTGGATTTACAAAAGGCAGAGGAACCAGAGATCAAATTGCCAACATCTACAGGATCATTGAAAAAGCAAGAGAGTTCCAGAAAACCATCTTCAGAAAACTAAGATCATGGCATCTGGTCGCATCATTTCATGGCAAATAGATGGGGAAACAATGAAAACAGTGATGGACTTTATTTTGGGGGGCTCCAAAATCACTGCAGATGGTGACTGCAGCCATGAAATTAAAAGATGCTTGTTCCTTAGAAGAAAAGCTGTGACCAACCTAGACAGCATTTTAAACAGAAGAGACATTACTTTGCTGACAAAGTCTTTCTAGTCAAAGCTATAGTTTTTCCAGTAGTCATGTATGGATATGAAAGTTGGACTATGAAGAAAGCTGAGCACAGAAGAAATGATGGTTTTGAACTGTGGTGTTGGAGAAGACTCTTGAGAGTCTCTTGGACTGTAAGGAGATCCAACCAATCAATTGTAAAGGAAATAAGTCCTGAATATGCATTGGAAGGACTGATGCTGAAGCTGAAGCTCCAATACTTTGGCCACCTGATGTGAAGAAACGACTCATTGGAAAAGACCCTTATGCTCAAAAGATTGAAGGTGGGAGTAGGGGCCATCAGAAGATGAGATGGTTGCATGGCATCACTGATGCAATGGACATGAGTTTGAGTAGGCTCTGTGATTCAGTGATGGGCAGGGAAGACTGTTGTGCTGCAGTCTATTTGGTTGCAAAGAGTCAGACACATTGAGAGCCTGAACTGAGCTCAATAGCATCATAAATGTGGTAAACTCTCTCTTGGAAAGGAATGACATAAAACCTGGCAATCCTAAAGGAAATCAACCCTGAATATTCATTAGAAAAATTGATGCTGATGCTGAAGCTACAGTACTTGACCACCTGATGCAAAGAGCTGATTCATTAGAATAGATCGTGATGCTGGGAAAGAATGAGGGCTGGAGTAGAAAGGGATGACAGAGGATGAGATGATTTGATGCCATCATGTACTCAATGGACATGAGTTTGATAAAATTCCTGGAGATAGTGAAGAACAGGGAAGCCTGGAATGCTGCAGTCCTTGGGTTCACAAAGAGTCAGACAAGACTTAGCAACTGAACAACAACAATGTCATAAGCTAAAGGCCAATACACAAAGAAACTAATAAAGTTACTAGAATCCTGCCACTCAAAGAGTGGTCCACAGATCATCTTTGTTACAATCACTTGGATGTTATGAGAAATGCAGAATTCTAGGCATCAGTTCAAGATCTGTTGATTAAGAATATACATATCAACAGAATCCCCAGGTGATTCACAAATTCATTAGAATTTGACAGGCACTGGTCTAGTCCTTATGGCACAAAGCAAAGAGGAACTAAAGAGCCTCTTGATGAAAGTGAAAGAGAAGAGTGGGCTTAAAACTCAACATTCAAGAAATGAAAAACATGGTATCCTTTCCCATCACTTCATGGCAAATGGATGGGGTAATAATGGAAACAATGACAGACTTTATTTTCTTGAGCTGCAAAGTCACTGCAGATGATAAAGGAGCCATGAAATTAAAAGATGCTAGCTCCTTAGAAGTAAAGCTATGACCAACCTAGACAGCATATTGAAAAGCAGAGACATTGCTTTACTGACAAAGGTCCATCTAGTCAAAGCTATGGTATTTTAGTTGTCATGTATGGTTGTGACAGTTGGACCATAAAGAAGGCTAAATGCAGAAGAACTGATGCTTTTGAGCTGTGGTTTAGGAGAAGACTCTTGAGAGTTCCCTGGACTGCAAGGAGTTAAACCAGTCAATCCTAGAGGAAAGCAGTCCTGAATATTCATTGTAAGAACTGATGCTGATGCTAAAGCTCCAATACTTTGGCCACCTGATGCAGAGAACTGACTCATTGGAAAAGACTCTCATGCTGGGAAAGATTGAAGGCAGGAGGAGAAGGGGATGACAGAGGATGAGATGGTTGGATGGCATCACTGACTCAATGGATATGAGTTTGATCAAGTTCCAGGAGTTGGTGATGGACAGGAAAGACTGGCATGCTGCAGACCATGGGGTCAAAAAGAGTTGGACACAACTGAGCAACTGAACTGAACTAGTCTAGGGATTGGCATTCAAAATTAGAGGTCCTTTGTTTCTTTTTGACTGTAAGACACTTTGTAATGAATCTTCATGAAAATTTCATTTTTTAATACATCTCCTCTTCAAGATATCCTTAATATTTATATACAAACTATTGGTTCCTGTTAATATGATCAACGTCAGTCAGTTTCTGTCATATTGAATCTGAAGCTGGCAAATTACTTTATATTGCTTTTTTATTTTATTTAAAAAGCTAGATATGGAAAACTTTTTATATGAAACAACTTGTAAATTCTCTAAGTCATTTGACTTTTTAAAATAAAATTTATTCTCTAAAAAGTCGATTCAAATAATTCATTTTTTGTTTTATGATGTAGCTAAACTTTGTCAACTTTTCAAATATCATGTTTATTTTTCGGATTATAAAAGTACTGTATGTTGACCCCAAAGAATTTGGAAGATGGAAAAATTTATAAGGCAGGAAATAAAAATTATGCATTTCCTCAAGCATATTTCATTTTTTGTTGTTGTTCATTTACATGTAACATTTTAAACTAATATTTTAACTTGATATTCAGTTCAGTTTAGTCACTCAGTCGTGTCCGACTCTTTGCCACCCCATGAACCACAGCACGCCAGGCCTCCCTGTCCATCACCAAGTCCCAGAGTTAAAAACTGCTAATTTTCTATATCACAAGCACCAAGACAAATGAAATGTGGAAGGTATTTATTATATAAAATATTAGTGAAACAGATAATGGCAGAAATTAACATTCTCCATCTGTCTTTTATACTTAGAATGATACCTGTGAGTAATATTTGTCAGTTTGAACTAAGCCTAGTTTAAATTTTATTTCATAGAATTGTCATTATTACCTATACTCTTCTACAAAATTTATTCACACAGAAGTCTTTTTCATATAATGATATGGGAAATCATGTCCTGGCTGTAAGTACACCATGTGTTTACACATACACATGCACACAGACACAATCATATGTACTTTTGTAGGCAAAATAAAGACCAGCAATTNAGTATGTTTATATAATTTATTATTAACTTAGTATTAAGTATTATTAGAATCCTACAAATTTCCTCCTCACATTTTCAAGATACATATTTTCATATCTATCTTAAATATATCTATCAAATATCTACCTACCTAGCCATCTATTTCCATACACATATATATGGTATTTGTGAAGGTAGATCAGTTCAATCTCTCAGTCTTGTCCAACTACTTGTTACCCCATGGACTGCAGCACACCAGGCTTCCCTGTCCATCACCAACCCACAGAGCTTACTCAAACTAATGTCCATGCAGTCGATGATGCCATCAAACCAACTCATCCTCTGTTGTCCCCTTCACCTCCTGCCTTCAATCTTTTCCAGCATCAGGTCTTTTCCAATGACTCAATTCTTCATACCAGGTGGCCAAAGTATTAGAGCTTCAGCTTCAGCATCAGTCCTTGCAATGAATATTCAGGACTAATTTCCTTTAGGACTGACTGGTTTGATCTCCTTGCAGTCCAAGGGACTCTCAAGAGTCTTCTCCAACACCACAGTTCAAAAGCAGAAATTCTTCTGTGCTCAGCTTTCTTTACAGTCCAACTCTCACATCCATATATGACTACTGAATAAAACCATAGCTTTGACTAGGTGGACTCTGTCAGCAAAGTAATGTCTCTGCTTTTTAATATGCTATCTAAGTTGATCATAGCTTTCCCCTAAGGAGCAAGCATCTTTTAATTTCATGGTTGCAGTCACCATCTGAAGTGATTTAAGAGCCCAAGAAAATAAAGCCTGTCACTGTTTCCATTATTTCTCCACCTGTTTGCCATGGTGTGATGGAACCTGATGCCATGATCTTAGTTTTTTGAATGTTGAGTTTTAAACCAACTTTTTCACTCTTCTTTTTCATTTTCATCAGAGGCTCTTTATTTAGTTCCTCTTCACTTTCTTCCATAAGGGTGGTGTCATCTGCATATCTGAGATTATCAGTATTTTCCCCAGCAATCTTGATTCCAGCTTGTGCTTCATCCAGCCTGACATTTTGCATGATGTACTCTGCAAATAAGTTAAATAAGCTGGGAGACAATACACAGCCTTAATGTACTCATTTCCCAATTTGGAACCAGTCTATTGTTCCATGTCCAGTTATAACAGTTTATTGAATTCTCCAGACCAGAATACTGGAGTGGATAGCTTTTCCCTTCTCCCTGGGATCTTTCCAACCCAGGTCTACCGTACTGCAGGCAAATTCTTTACCAGCTGCACCACAACGGAAGCCCTTATGAAGGTAATTAAATGCTAAACCAGAAGTGGGAGATCAGGAGAGTCAGAGGTCCTAATTCACTAAACTGCTAAAGTCTGTTGCTGTTGAGATAGTTGTGAGTGATAATCATTAAGTCCTGTTCAACTCTTTGCGATCCCATGGCTGTAGTCTGTCAGGTCCAGTTCATGGAATTGTCCAGGCAATAATGCTGGAGTGGGTAGCTATTCCCTTCTCCAGGGGATTTTCCTAACCCAGGGATTGAAACATGATCTCCTGTATTTCAGGCAGATTCTTTACCACCTGAGCCACCAGAGAAGCCTAGAAGTATTTAAGGGATATAAGAGAAATTGTTGTATGTGTTGAGCAAGTCAAGTCTCTTTCTAAATTTTAACTCTCTTACTTGAAAAAGAAAATGAAATTAGAATACTCTCATTTCTACATCAGTCAATGAAGATATTACTATGCTACTTATAGTGCATTATGAGTATTACAGTTAAATAATGAAGAAAGCTGATCGCCAAAGAATTGATGCTTTTGAACTGTGGTGTTGGAGAAGACTCTTGAGAGTCCCTTGGACTGCAAGGAGATCCAACCAGTCCATGCTGAAGGAAATCGGTCCTAAGTGTTCTTTGGAAGGAATGAGGCTAAAGGTGAAATTCCAGTACTTTGGCCACCTCATGAGAAGAGTTGACTCATTGGAAAAGACTCTGATGCGGCGAGGGATTGGAGACAGGAGGAAAAGGGGACGACAGAGGATGAGATGGTTGGATGGCATCACTGACTCAATGGACATGAATCTGAGTGAACTCCAGGAGTTGGTGATGGACAAGGAGGCCTGGCGTGCTGCGATTCATGGGGTCGCAAAGAGTCAGACACGACTGAGCGACTGAACTGAACTGAATGAAGTACTTAGCAAAATGCTTAACAGATAGAAATTGTCCCAGTTTTACCTAAGATCATTTCCAACTCCAAAAATTTAGTAGTAAACTTTTCTTTTTTTTGGTCTGTGTTTTTAGTGGAAATAAAGTATATTTTTGCAAATTATTCATTTGTGCTCTCTCCCTTCCTCTTTCAGGTCACTTAACATACAACACTTAATCCAGCTGTTAACCGTTTTAACCTGAGGAGTTGTTGAAAACAAATCCTCTTTAGGAGGCTTTCTAAAGTCCACCAGTGATTTCAAAATAACTTTAAAATCAATCAGATTAACTGAAACATTTTCTGTTCAGGCATCTATTAGAAAACTGATGTCTGTATAATGCTTCTTTGACATTGTGAACCTTTATCATCTCAGCCATACAAAATGAGTACTGAAAATTAATACTTGATGGCAGGTTTTACCCAAACTGTGTTTTTCCTTGGAAATTCACATTTTTAATTAGTGTTAGGTTAGTATTAGCAGTGACTTTTTCTTTGAAAAATTTTAGGTCATATTTTTAGGGTCTCTCCCTCTCTGTACATACATAAGCACAATATTTTTAGAAAAAAAAAAAAAAANTAAGCACAATATTTTTAAAAAAAAAAAAAAAACAACTTCAAAGTAACAAAAATGTATGTCAGTCCTTTATCTTCAATAATTCTAGGAGTGAATAATAATTGGAAATTTAACATATGGGTAAAATTATGCCATGTTGGGCACATTTAGAAGACTTGAGTTTTAGATCAATCTGCAGTTTCTTCATCAAATAATCAATGATTTGGATTTTATTACCTTCATAGTACTAAAATAAATTTCTGAAATTTGTGGCTATTTCTAAAATGAATTAGGTGGACTTTTTATCAAGCAGGTATTATATTTATCTCATTCATGCCTATATTAACCAATACCTGAG
>SJYQ01000247.1:396899-407797 GCA_006410935.1 Redunca redunca | reverse complement strand
TATAAATTTTCTGAAATTAAGAGACACAAAAATCTATAGGCATATATCATTTTTTTCATATTATGAAGTCATCATGAATCAAGGCATATCTCATTTTATTTCACTTTGTTCTCTTGTACTTTGCAAATATTGCAACTTTTGCAAATTAAATAAAGCAAGCCAGCATAAAGAAGCCTTTTTCCAACAATATTTACTCATTTGTATCTCTGTGCCATGTTCTGATAATTCACATAACACTTCTAACTTTTCATCACTATTATATTTGTCAGTGGTCTTTGATATTTCTGTCATGACTTTTGGAACACATTAATAAAATGGCACACTTAATCGATAAATATTGTGTGTTTTTTGACTTACTCCATCAGGCTGCCTTTCCACATTTTTCTTCATCTCTTTGAACCTACTTTATTCAATAAGACACAAGAATATTAAAAAATTAGGCAAATTAATAACGCAGTCATGGTCCCTAAGTATACAAGTCAAAAGAAGAGTTGCACATCTCTCTCTTTAATTAAAACCTAGAAATTATTAAGCTTAATAAGGAAGCCATGTTGAAAGCAGAGACAGGCCAAAAGTAAGCCTCTTGTTCCAGCCAGTTTGCCAAGCTGTAAATGCAAAGAAAAAGTTCTTGATGGAAATTAAAACTGCTACTCCATTGAACACATGATAATTTTTTTAAATGAGACAGTCTTATTCTTAACAAGAAAGTTTTACTCATCTAGATAAAACATCAAAACAGCTACAACATTCCCTTAAGCCAAAGCCTAGTCCAGAGGAAGGCCCTCATGCTTGTTCTCAGTCACTTCAGTCATGTCTGACTCTTTGCGACCTTATGGACTGTAATGCATGAGACTCTTCTGTCCATTGGATTCTCCAAGCAAGAAAATGAATGGGTTGCCATGCCCTCTTCTAGGGGATCTTCCTGACTGAGGAATCAAACTCATGTCTCCTGTGTCTTCTTCACTGGCAGTCAGATTCTTTACCACTGAGCCACCTGAGAAGCCCAGAGGAAGGCCTTCAGTTCAGTTCAGTCACTCAGTCATGTCCGACTATTTGCGACCCCATGAATCGCATCACGCCAGGCCTCCCTGTCCATCACCAACTCCCAGAGTTCACTCAAACTCATGACCATCGAGTCGGTGATGCCATCCAGCCATCTCATCCTCGGTCATCCCCTTCTCCTCCTGCCCCCAATCCCTCCCAGCATCAGAGTCTTTTCCAATGAGTCAACACTTTGCACGAGGTGGCCAAAGTACTAGAGTTTCAGCTTTAGTGTCATTCCTTCCAAAGAAAACCCAGGGCTGATCTCCTTTAGAATGGACTGGTTGGATCTCGTTGCAGTCCAAGGGACTCTCAAGAGTCTTCTCCAACACCACAGTTCAAAAGCATCAATTCTTCAGTGCTCAGCTTTCTTCACAGTCCAACTCTCACATCCATACATGACCACTAGAAAAACCATAGCCTTGACTAGATGGACCTTTGTTGGCAAAGTAATGTCTCTGCTTTTCAATATGCTATCTAGGTTGGTCATAACTTTCCTTACAAGGAGTAAGCATCTTTTACTTTCATGGCTGCAATCACCATCTGCAGTGATTTTGGACCCCCCAAAAATAAAGTCTAACACTGCTTCCCCTGTTTCCCCATCTATTTCCCCTGAAGTGATGGGGCCAGATGCCATGATCTTCATTTTCTGAATGTTGAGCTTTTAGCCAACTTTTTCACTCTCTTCTTTCACTTTCATCAAGAGGCTTTTTAGTTCCTCTTCACTTTCTGCCATAAAGGTGGTATCATCTGAATATCTGAGGTTGTTGATATTTCTCCCAGCAATCTTGATTCCCCTAGTGCTTTTCAATTCTCTAAAGGCTGAGAGAAATGAGGATGCTACTGAAGAAAAATTGGGAGATAATTGACATTTGTTCATGAGGTTTAAGGAAAGAAACTGTATCCATAGTATGAAAATGCAAGGTGAAGCAGCAAGTGCTGATGCAGAAGCTGCAGCCAGTTATCCAGATCTAACTGAGATAATTAGTGAAGGTGGTTACAGTGAAAATATGGTTTCAATGTAGATGAAACAGCCTTATATTGGAAGAAGGTGTCATGTAAAAATTTTATAGCTAGAGAGGAGAAGTCAGTGCCTAGCTTCAAAACTTAAAAGGTCAGGCTGAATTCCTTGTTAGAGGCTAATACAAGTGGTGACTTTAAGTTGAACCAAATGCTCATTTACCATTGTACAGATGCTAGAGCCCTTAGGACTTGGGCTAATTAACTCTATCTGTGCTTTACCAATGGAACAGCAAAGCCTGAATGACAGAATGATTGTTTACCACATGGTTTACTGAATATTGGAGGTTCACTGTTGAGGCCTACTCTTCAGAAAATAGTTTTCTTTTTTTTTTTTTTTTCAAAATATTACAGTTCATTGAAAATGCACCTGCTCACCCAAAGGTTCTAATGGAGATATTTTGTTGTTGTTCAATCAGTAAGTTGAGTACAACTCTTTGTGACCCCATGGGTTGTAGCCCATACAATGAGATTATTGTTGCTTTTATGCCTGCTGGCACATTATCCATTCTGCAGGATATGGATCAAGGAGTCATTTGAATATCAAATGTTATAACTTAAGAAGTATATTTCATAAGCTGACATAGATAGTGATTCTTCCCTCCCCAGAAGATCCACTGTAGGAGGGTGTGGCAACCCACTCCATTATTCTTAACTGGAGAATCCCATGGATAGAGGAACCTGGCAGTCTACTGTCCCTGGGGTCTCAATGAATGGATATGACTGGAGCTAGTTAACATGAAGGCACTTATTAATTTGAGCAAAGTAAATTGAAAACTCTTTGGAAAGGATTCACCGTACTAGATGCTACTAAAAACATTCATGACTCATGAGAAGAAATTAACATAATCAGAAGTTTCAGCTCAGTTCAGTCACTCTCTTGTGTCTGACTCTTTGCAATCACATGGACTATGGTACATCAGGCTTCCCTGTCCATCACCAGCTTCCAGAGCTTTCACAAACTCATGTCCATTGAATCAGTGATGTCATCCAACTATCTGTATATTCCACTTCTCCTCCTGCCTTCAGTCTTTCCCAGCATCAGGGTAGTTTCCAATGACTCAGTTCTTCCCTTTATGTGGCCAAAGTATTAGAGCTTCAGTTTCAGCATCAGTTCTTTCAGTGTATATTCAGGACTGGTTTCCTTTGGGGTTGACTGGTTTGATCTCTTTGCAGTCCAAGGAACTCTCAAGAGTCTTCTCCAATACCACAGTTCAAAAGCATTGATTCTTCAGCTTTCAGCATTCTTTGTGTTTCAACTCTCACATCCATATATTACTACTTGAAAAACCATAGCTTTGACTAGATGGACCTTTGTCAGCAAAGTAATGTCTCTGGTTTTTAATATGCTGTCTAGGTTGGTCATTACTTTTCTTCCAAGGAACAAGGGTGCTTTAATTTCATGGCTGCAGTCACCATCTGTAGTGATTTCAGAGCCCAAGAAAATAGTCTGTCACTGTTTCCATTGTTTCCCCATCAATTTACCATGAAGTGATGGGACCAGATACCATGATCTTAGTTTTCTGAATGTTGAGCTTTAAGCCATCTTTTTCACTCTCCTCTTTCACTTTCATCAAGAGGTTCTTCAGTTCCTCTTTGCTTTCTGCCATAAGGATGGTGTCATCTGCATATCAGAGGCTATTAATATTTCTCCCATCAGTTTTGTTTCCAGCTTATGTTTCATTCAGCCTGGCATTTCCCATGATGTATTCTGCATATAAGTTAAATAAGTAGGGTGACAATATACAGCTTTGATGTATTCCTTTCCCAATTTTGAACCAGATTGTTGTTCCATGTCTGGTTCTAACTGTTGCTACTTGACCTGCTTACAGATTTCTTAGGAGGCAGGTAAGGTGATCTGGTATTCCCATCTCTTGAAGAATTCTCCAGTTTTTTGTGATCCACATAGTCAAAGACTTTGATGTACTTGATAAAAATACGTAGATATTTTTCTGGAATTCTCTTGCTTTTGTTGGCAATTTGATGTTGCTATTAAAAAGAGATGCTGGAAATTTGATCTCTGGTTCCTCTGCCTTTTCTAAATCCAGGTGTAACATCTGGAAGTTCTCAATTCATGTATTGCTGAAGCCTAGGTTGGAGAGTTTTGAGCATTACTTTGCTAGCATGTGAAATGAGTGCCATTGTGCGGTAGTTTGAACATTCATTGGCATTGCCTTTCTTTGAGATTGGGATGAAAACTCACCTTTTCCAATCCTGTGGCCACTCCTGAGTTTTCCAAATTTGTTGGCATATTGAGTGCAGCACTCTCACAGCATCATCTTTTAGGATTTGAAACAACTCAGCTAGAATTCCATCACCTCCACCAGCTTTGTTTGTAGTGATGCTTCCTAAGGCCCACTTCACTTTGCACTCCAGGATATCTGGCTCTAGGTTAGTGATCACACCATCATGGTTATCTGGGTCATGAAGATCTTTTTTGTATAGTTCTTCTGGGTATTTTTGCCACCTCTTAATATCTTCTGCTCCTGTTTGGCCCATACTGTTTTTGTCCTTTATTGTGCCCATCTTTGCCTGAAATGCTTCCTTGGTATCCTTAATTTTCTTGAAGTAATCTCTAATCTTTCTCATCCTATTGTTTTCCTCTTTTTCTTTGCATAGATTAGTTAGGAAGGCTTTCTTATCTCTCCTTGTTATTCTTTGAAACTCTGTATTCAGATGGGTATATCTTTCCTTTCCTCTTTTGCCTTTTGCTTCTCAGTAGTTTAGAATTCAGTTTTCATCCTCATGGATGACACTTTGAAGGACTCAAGGCTTCAGCAGAGGGATAAACTGCAGATGTGATGGAAACAGCAAAATACCTAAAGTTACAAATGGAGCCTGAAGACTTGACTGAATTTCTACAGTCTCTTGACAACATTTTGAGGCTTCCCTGGTGTTGGGACTCGGGTAATAAAGAATCTGCCCGTAATGTGGGAGACCCCAGTTCTATCCCTGGGTTGGGAAGATTCCCCGAGAAGTGAATGACTATCCACTCCAGTATTCTTTCCTGGAGAATTCCCTGTATTGAGGAGCCTGGTGGGCTACAGTCCATGTCGTCACAAAGAGTTAGACAAGACTGAGCAACTAACACTCACTCATTCAATGATAACACTTTAGCAAATGATAATTTCTTTCTTATGAATGAGAAAAGTGAGTTATTTCTGCAATAGAATTTACTCCTGGTGAAGATAGTGTGAGGATTGTTGAACTGACAACAAAATGTTTATTACACAAGCTTAGTCAATAAAGCAGTAGCAAGGTTTGAGAAAATTGACTCCAATTTTGAAAGAATTTCTACTGTGGGTAAAATGGTATCAAAGAGCATTACAAGCTAAAAAAAAAAAAACAAACAAACAAAAAAAAACAAACACACACACACAACTCATGAAAAAAAAAAAAAAATCAATCGATGCAGGACAATTCACTGTTGTCTTTCCATAGCCATCTAAACCTTCAGCAACCATCACCCTGATCAATAAGTGGCCATTAACTTCTAGGTAAAACTCTCCACCAGAAAAAAATATTAGGATTTACTGAAGGGTTAGATAATCATTAGCATTTTTTAACGAGGTATTTTTAAATTGAGGTATGTACATTATTTTTTATGTACATAAAATAAATGTACAAAAAAAATACATTTCCTTGCTCCTTGGACAGCAAGGAGATCAAACCAGTCAGTCCTAAAAGAAATCAACCCTCAATATTCATCAGAAGGACTGGTGCTGAAGCCGAAGCTGCAATATTTGGCCACCTGATGCAGAGAGCTGACTTATTGTAAAGACCCTGATTCTGGGAATGATTGAGAGCAAGAAGAGAAGACGGTGACAGAAGATGACATGATTGGATGTCATCATGGACTCAATGGACATGAATTTGAGCAAACTCCGGGAAATGGTGAAGGACAGGGAAGCCTGCCATGCTGCAGTTCATGTAGTCACAAAGAGTGGACACAACTGAGTGGCTGAACAACAACAAATATTAAAATTAAGGTATGTATGTCTTTTTTAACAGATATAATGCTATTGTGCACTTAATAGACTTGAATATACTGTAAACATAACTTTTATATGCATTAGAAAACCAAATATTTGCATGAATGGCTTTATTGTGATATTTTGTTTACTGTGGAAGTCTGGAAAAAACTTGCAATTTCTCTGAGGCATGCCTGTATTCACATGTAACCAAAGTCTATTGTAAGGTATTTTTCAAAATTAGATTTCAGAAATTTAACACAGTTAACTTTCCATGATCTTATTTTCATCATAGAGTGATAGGTGCTCTTATGTCAGCCAAGGCAGAACTGAGTTACCAGAACAAAGTGAGCCCTTGATATCTCTATAGTGTCTAAAAATAGCCACTCCAAATAACTTGTTTTATACTTATAAAAGACTCTCAATAAACATCAATTCAGTTAAAGCAAAAAAATAAAAGTTTAATCTCCAGTGTCAACTACCACAGATATTCCACATGTCATTTTCTGAAGGCATCAAGTATTGTATAGTTTGCAAAACATCTAAGGGGGTCAATTTTGCTAAATAATTTGAAGCTAATGGGATCTCTTGGCACCAATGGCTGTGGGGATAATACAGATGACTTCATTTCAAAAGGTACTACACTGCTTTGAATCAGTCCTTATAATAGAAAATTGAGAAATACTTGATATGGTTTCAAAATAGGAATTTTAGGGAAAACTGTCATCTGATCCATTCTGACATAAAAGAATGTTCATAATATAAATGCCAGCTCTCAAAAAAAAAAGTCCCAAATCTTAATTTGTTGTTGTTCTGTTGCTAACCTGTGTCCGACTCTTTGCAAACCCATGGACTGCAGCATAGTACTAAATGATATCATTTCTAACATACAAATTATATTTTATATTTATGTGTAACACAGGGTATATATTATATTTACTTAAAGTTAAAATTGCCTTATGATGCTAACATTAAAACAGTCTTTTTTATTTCCTTCAAGAGAAAAAAAATTAATTGAGCCTGAAAGTTGAATTGTCTGATCAAGATTTAAGTACTGCTGTTAAATTACATTGTCAGCCTTGTAATAAATTATGATTAAGAATTTACACCTTTGTGAACAGATTAGCAGACCTAATTGATTTTGATCTGTTAACTTCAATTTGCAGCTTTAAAAAGGTGTAACCTCACCCAGATTTATGGGTTGACACTCTTGTGTTTGAATTAGTGAATTTTGTATTTGATCTCATATTAAGAAGAATTTTGGTTAAGTACATATATTTCTGAATGGAAATTTGCCTTAACTCCTGGGCATTGAATATATTTTCATTATTGTCCCCATTTATTAATCTCCAAACATTTGAAACAATAATTTTACATCTCATTTATTATCTGTCAACCATCAGTTTCTATTTTCATGTAATTATGAGGAGAATTTATCCTGTGTTTTTGTCTTCACATCATCCCCCTGGACTTTGCCTGAAGTGATAGACATATGGCCAAAATGTTTTAATTAAGTTGTTAACACACCATATCGCACATAACAATCATTTATCATATAAGCTGTTAAATACTGTGGGAGAAGCCTAGACAATAATTATAAATTATCTCATAATTATATTTTAAGGTTTGAAAAATCAGTGTTTATAGATATTCATTACATGGCAATCAGTTCTTGTTCAGAACGAATATAGATGCAGAGTGTAAGGACTGTTTCCTGGTTCTTATTTCATCCACTTTATTAAATTTTGGCATCAAATACAACAAAAATATTTTGGCAGTTGACAAATGATACAATGATTCTATATCATACAGTACTTAAGTAGGGTTAAAATATTTTATTTCAACAAATAAACTTATTTTTTATTTAAAAAAACAATGGTAAAACTTATTGGGGCAGGTAATTAGCCTAAGTACAATTATAGCAATATTTATAAAAGATTTTCTGTTTTTTTTTTTAAATTTTTAATTGAAGGATAGTTGCTTTACAGAATTTTGCTGTTTTCTGTCAAACATCAACATGAATGAGTCATAGGTATACATATGTCCCCTCCTTCTTTAACCTCTTTCCTACCCTCCCCATGCCATCCCTCTAGTTTGATATAGAGCCCCTGTTTGAGTTCCATGAGTCATACAGAAAATTCCCTTTGGGTATCAGTTTTACAAATGATAATGTAAGTTAATTGGCATCATGGAGATATTTATTCAGTCATTTTCTTTATTATTGCCAGTAGCTTCACTTTCCCCTAAAATTTGATCTCAGGAAATCTAAGTTTAGTTCAGTTGCTCAGTGTGTCTGACTGTTTGTGACCCCCATGGACTGCAGCATGCCAGGCTACCCTGTCCATCACCAACTCCTGGAGTCTACTCAAACTCATTTCCATCGCGTTGGTGATGCCATCTAACCATCTCATCCTCTGATGTCCCCTTCTCCTCCCACCTTCAATCTTTCCCAGCATCAGGGTCTTTTCCAATGAGTTGGTTGTTCACATCTGGTACCAAAGTATTGGAATTTCAACTTCAGCATCAGAACTTCCAATGAATATTCAGGACTGATTTCCTTTAGGATAGACTGGTTGTCTATCCTTGCTGTCCAGGGGACTCTCAAGAGTCTTCTCCAATGCCACAGTTCAAAAGCATCGATTTTTCAGTGCTCAACTTTCTTTATAGTCCAACTCTCACATCCATACATTACTACTGGAAGAACGATAGCTTTGACTAGATGGACTTTTGTTGATAAAGTAATGTCTCTGCTTTTTAATATGCTGTCTAGGTTGGTCATAGCTTTTCTTCCAAGGAATAAGGAGTAAGCCCCTTTTAATTTCATGGCTGCAGTCACCATCTACAGTGACTTTGGCACCCCCAAAAGTAAAGTCTCTCACCATTTCCATCGTTTCCCTATCTATTTGCCATGAAGTGATAGGACCGGATGCCATGATCTTAGTTTTCTGAATGTTGAGTTTCAAGCCAACTTTTTCACTCTCCTTTTTCACTCTTATCAAGAGGCTCATTAGTTCCTCTTTACTTTCTGCCATAAGGGTGGTGTCATCTGCATATTTGAGGTTATTGATATTTCTCCAAGCAATCTTGATTCCAGCTTGTGCTTCATCCAGCCCAGCATTTTACATGATATACTCTGCATATAAATGAAATAAGCAGCATGACATTATACAGCCTTGACATACTCCTTTTCTGATTTGGAACCAGTTTGTTATTCCTTGTCCAGTTCTAACTGTTATTACCTGACCTACATACAGATTTCTCAGGAGGCAGGTCAGGTGGTCTGGTATTCCCGTCTCTTTAAGAATTGCCCACTGTTTGTTGTGATTCACAAAGTCAAAGGCTTTGTATAGTCAAGAAGGCAAAATAAGATGTTTTTCTGGAACTGTCTTGCTTTTTTGATGATCCAGTGGATGTTGGCAATTTGATCTCTGGTTCTTCTGTTTTTTCTAAATCCAGCTTGAACATCTGGAAGTTCACGGTTCATGTACTGTTGAAGCTTGCCTTGGAGAATTTTGAGCATTATTTTGCTAGCGTGTGAGATGAGTGCAGTTGAGTGGTAGTTTGAACATTCTTTGGTGGCCACAGGACTGGAAAAGGTCAAGTTTCATTCCAATCCCAAAGAAAGGGAATCTAAACTCTAAACAATGCTTTCTGATCTTCCAGTTTTCCTTCTTCCACCTCTTCTCCAAAATATACATCACTTCTCCAGGTACTTTAGCTTTGACTGCCTGTCATTTCTGCTTTAGTATTCCTTTTATCTGTTTATTTTCCTCTACAGCCATTTTATTATCTGATTCATTCTATTACCACTCCTTTGTACATAGCTTAAACCACTGTTCCTTTTTTCCTTCCTATATGTATGGAACAGAGGAGTTGGTTGTGGTATTTACCTTCTGTCCAACATGTGAAGTGGCAGTGAAAGCTTATAAATAAGATAATGGCATTTTAATGTAATTAAAAAAAAATAAGTGCATATAAGTTTTTAAGAAAAACATCAAACTATACATAAAGGTAAGAATGGTATTTTTCCTTTTGTCTCAGGCTTCAACATGGCTCATGGAAGCACTATTATATATCCTACCTACCAAAATCATATAGCTTCTTATTTTTGAATAAGCTGATTCACATTATTCTTATTTTCTATAGAGAGTTTATCTTTTTCATATGAGAAACTGGATATAATAGTTGAAAAAGTAAAAACTTTGGAGTCAAACTAACTGGTTTTCACGTCCCTGTTCTGCTGTATGTTACATATTTACTTTGGTGAATTTACATTTATACCTGGATCTTAGTTAACTCATCCATAAAATGGCAATATAAATAAGGGTTAATCAATTTTAATTAAATAAGTTATTGTAAACTGTGGTGACCTGTTTTCAAAAATACATCCTTTCTATTTCAAGTTTAAGCTGACTATGCTTTTAAAAGGTGCTTAAAGGTGGCGCAGATGTTAAAGTGTCTGCCTGCAATGTGGGAGACCTGGGTTTGATCCCTGGGTCGGGAAGATCCCCTGGAGAAGGAAATGGCAACCCACTCCAGTATTCTTGCCTGAAGAATCCCATGGACGGAGGAGTTTGGTGGGCTACAGTCCACGGTTTGCAAAGAATCAGACACGACTGAGTGACTTCACTTTTCACTTTTAAACATGTTATACTTCTTTCTTTAAAAATAATTATTTTAAAATTATCATTATAGCTATTTATTTTTATTTTTTAATTTCAATTATAGTAATTTAATTTTATTTTAGTTGGAGGCTAATTACTTTACACTATTGTAGTGGTTTTTGCCATACATTGATATGAGTCAGCCATGGGTTTACATGTGTTCCCCACCCTGATTCCCCCTCCCTCCCCATCCTATCCCTCT
>SJYQ01000247.1:328508-352189 GCA_006410935.1 Redunca redunca | reverse complement strand
GCACAGCTCTCCATCTTTCTTTTTTTCTACTTTTCCTCAGGTTATATTCAATTTTTTTTTTTTTTTTTAATTTACTGGTGTGTAGTTTATTTACAACGTTGTGTTAGTTTCAGGTGTACAACAAAGTTATACATATATTCAATACTTTTATCCACTCTATATGGGACCATATAGGCCATTACAGAATATTGAGTAGAGGTCCCTGTGCTGTACAGTAGGGTCCTTATTAGTTACCTGCTTTAGGAACCTTGGTCTTGGGCATTGCAGACATGTTGTTTACTGTCTGAGCCACCACGGGAAGCCCATCTTATATATAGTAGTTTGTATCTGTCAATCTCAGTCTCCTAATTTATCCTCCTGTCCCGTATCCCCTGGTAACCATGTTTATTTTCTACATCCGTGACTCAATTTCTGTTTTGTAAATAAGTTTATTTGTACCTTTTTTTTAGATTCAGTATATGTTATTTGTCTTTCTTTGTCTGACTTAACTCAGTATGGCAATCTCTAGGTCCATCCATGTTGCTGCCAATGACATTAGTTTGTTCTCCTTTACGACTGAGTAATGTTCCCTCTAGGAGAAGGGCATGGCAACCCACTCCAGCATTCTTGACTGGAGAATCCCATGGACAGAGGAGCCTGGTGGGCTACAGTCCATGGGTCGCAAAGAGTTGGAGAAAACTGAGCAGCTAACACACATGCATACACATTACTCTGTTTCCTAGTGCTTGCACGCTCAGTGGCTCAGTCTTGTCTGACTCTTTGAAATCCTGTGAACTGTAGCCTGCCAGGCTCCTCTATCCATGGACCTTTTCAGGAAAGAACAGTAGAGCAGGTTGTCATTTCTTCTCTAAGAGATCTTTCTAACCCAGGGATTGAACCCATATCTTTTGCATCTCCTGCATTGGCAGATGAATTATTTATCACTGTGCCACCTGAGAAGGCCCCCATTACTCAGTAATGGAAGTAATTTCATTACTTCCCAGGTGGCACAGTGGTAAAGAATCTGTCTACCAAGCAAGAAACATGAGTTTGATCCCTGGGTTGAAAAGATCCCCTGATGAAGGAAATGGCAACCCACTCCAGTATTCTTGCCTGGAGACTACCATGGATAGAGAAGCCTGGTGAGATACAGTTCTGGGGGGTCGGGTCACAAAAGAGTCAGACATGACTTTGTGACTAAACAACAACAACAATATTCCATTATGTCACATAACACATCCTTATACGTTTCTCTGTTGATGGACATTTAAGTTTCTTCCATTCCCTGGCTATTGTAAATAGTGTTTCAATGAACATGGGTATGCATATATCTTTTCAAATTACCGTTTTCTCCAGATATATGCCCAGAAGTGGGACTGTTGAACTGTATGGCAGTTCTATTTTTAGTTTTTAAAGGAATCTCCATATTATTCTCAATAGTAACTATGCAATTTACATTCTCACCAACTGTGTAGGAGGATTCCCTTTTTTTCTCACCCTCTCTAGCATTTATTGTTTGTAGGTTTTGAGCAAATAGCTTGCCAGGGGGACAGATAGTAAGGGGGGAATGAGGGAATAGGTGGGAAGATTAAGAGATACAAACAACTAGTTATAGAATAAGTGAGTGACACAGATTAAATGTACAACATAGGGAGTACAGTTCAATTATACTATAATGTCTTTGTATGGTGACAGATAGTAACTAGACTTAAAATAGTAATCATTTTGCAATGTATGTATAGAAATATCAAATCACTATGTTGTGTACCTGGAACTAATGTGTTTACAGTCAATTATACTTCAATTAAAACTTCATAGACAGTGGGAGGAAATGTATCAAAATGCTAATGATGGTTATCTCTGGTGGGTGGGGATTATGAGTGATTGATATTTTTTACTTTATGCTTTTATGTATTTCTTGTTATCTGCAATGAACATGTATGGTTCATAAAATTAAGAAAGAACAAATGTCCTTAAAAATGGAGGGAAAAAACACTTGTGCAAAGGTCATTGTCAGAAAAACAGTAATAATCCTAGCTGGCAAATTCTTGAATAAATCATTATTAGAAGTAGGAAACGCTATATTGGCTTTTTCCTAGATTTGCTGCTAGAAAACTTTCTTATTTCCTACTTTTTACCTACATTCCTCCTGTGTTGTTATTTTTTAACATTCTTAATTTATGCCACTTGGCCATTGTTTTGGTCTGTGTTTTGCAATTACTCCTTATATGATTGAAAATACATATAGAGATAACTGGCCTTTTCCCCCCAACATCCTTCTTACTCCCCTCTATTCCACCCCATCCTAATTTCCTACAATAAAAATCTTCCCATTTTCTTATATTGAAAGACATATGGCAATGTCATGAATATAAACAGAGATGGATTTATATCGTCACCTACTTTAAAATAGACTATTTTCCTTTTATTTTTTAATATTACATATATTCTATTTCAGNATGTATTTTTGTAATGATAAATTAGCAATTTTTAGAAATATGAAAAATAATTATAATTACTTCTATTTTATAAATGTTTACAGAAGTTAAAGAATTTATCCAGAGGAAAACGGTTAATAAAAATTCTAATATGATTTCCTAATCTTAGCAAATTATATAGCTAAATAAAATTAAAAAAAGATTGCTTATGGATTTGGGGGGATATGGATTTTTTCCTGTAAAAACGTATATAGGCCATTATACACAAATGGATCTTGAAATTTTAGGGTATCTATAGATTTCCTTTTCTCCTTTGCTTTTCACCTCTTTTCTTTTCACAGCTATTTGTAAGGCCTCCCCAGACAGCCATTTTGCTTTTTTGCATTTCTTTCCATGGGGATGGTCTTGACCCTGTCTCCTGTACAATGTCATGAACCTCATTCCATAGTTCATCAGGCACTCTATCTATCAGATCTATGCCCTTAAATCTATTTCTCACTTCCACTGTATAATCATAAGGGATTTGATGTAGGTCATACCTGAATGGTCTAGCGGTTTTCCCTACTTTCTTCAATTTGAGTCTGAATTTGGCAAAGAGGAGTTCATGATCTGAGCGACAGTCAGTTCCTGGTCTTGTTTCTGTTGACTGTATAGAGCTCCTCCATCTTTGGCTGCAAAGAATATAATCAAGAAGAGATAAGAAAGCCTTCTTCAGTGATCAATGCAAAGAAATAGAGGAAAAGAACAGAATGGGAAAGAGTAGAGATCTCTTCAAGAAAATTAGAGTTACCAAGGGAACATTTCATGCAAAGATGGGCTCGATAAAGGACAGAAATAGTATGGACCTAACAGAAGCAGAAGATATTAAGAAGAGGTGGCAAGAATACACAAAAGAACTGTACAAAAAAGATCTTCATAACCCAGATAATCATGGTGGTGTGATCACTCATCTAGAGCCAGATATCCTGGAATGTGAAGTCAAATGGGCCTTAGAAAGCATTGCTACAAACAAAGCTAGTGGAAGTGATGGAATTCCTGTTGAGCTGTTTCAAATCCTGAAAGATGATGTTGTGAAAGTTATGTACTCAATATGCCAGCAAATTTGGAAAATGCAGCAGCGGCCACAGGACTGAAAAAGGTCAGTTTTCATTCCAATCCCAAAGAAAGGCAATGCCAAAGAATGCTCAAACTACCGCACAATTGCACTCATCTCACATGCTAGTAAAGTAATGCTCAAAATTCTCCAAGCCAGGCTTCTGCAATACTTGAACTATGAACTTCCAGATGTTCAAGGTGGTTTTAGAAAAGGCAGAGGAACCAGAGATCAAATTGCCAACATCCGCTGGATCATGGAAAAAGCAAGAGAGTTCCAGAAATACATCTATTTCTGCTTCATTGACTATGCCAAAGCCTTTGACTGTGTGGATCACAATAAACTGTGGAAAATTCTGAAAGAGATGGGAATACCAGACCACCTGACCATCCTCTTGAGAAATCTGTATGCAGGTCAGGAAGCAACAGTTAGAACTGGACATGGAACAACAGACTGGTTCCAAATAGGAAAAGGAGTATGTCACAGCTGTATGTTGTCACCCTGCTTATTTAACTTATATGCAGAGTACATCATGAGAAACGCTGGACTAGAAGAAGCACAAGCTGGAATCAAAATTGGCGGGAGAAATATCAATAACCTCAGATATGCAGATGACACCACCGTCATGGCAGGAAGTGAAGAGGAACTAAAAAGCCTCTTGATGAAAGTGAAAGTGGAGAGTGAAAATGTTGGCTTAAAGCTCAACATTCAGAAAACGATGATCGTGGCATCTGGTCCCATCACTTCATGGGAAATATATGGGGAAACAGGGGAGACAGTGTCAGACTTTGTTTTTTCGGCTCCAAAATCACTGCAGATGGTGATTGCAGCCATGAAATTAAAAGACGCTTACTCCTTGGAAGAAAAGTTATGACGAACGTAGAGAGCATATTCAAAAGCAGAGACATTACTTTGCCGACTAAGGTCCGTCTAGTCACGGCTATGGTTTTTCCAGTGGTCATCTATGGATGTGAGACTTGGACTGTGAAGAAGGCTGAGCACTGAAGAATTGATGCTTTTGAACTGTGGTGTTGGAGAAGACTCTTGTGAGTCTCTTGGACTGCAAGGAGATCCAACCAGTCCATTCTGAAGGACATCAGCCCTGGGATTTCTTTGGAAGGAATGATGCTAAAGCTGAAACTCCAGTACTTTGGCCACCTCATGCAAAGAGTTGACTCATTGGAAAAGACTCTGATGCTGGGAGGGATTAGGAGCAGGAGGAGAAGGGGACGACAGAGGATGAGATGGCTGGATGGCATCACTGACTTGATGGACATGAGTTTGAGTGAACTCTGGGAGCTGGTGATGGACAGGGAGGCCTGGCATGCTGCAATTCATGGGGTCGCAAAGAGTCAGACACGACTGAGCGACTGAACTGAACTGAACAGATATATAGGTCAATAATACACACACATATGCATGTTCCATGTATATATATTAAAAATTACATGTATATATATGTATCTTAGTTTCTTGTAAGCTGATAGTCACTTAGGTGTGAATGTTTTCTAAAATCATTGCATTTTTATTCCCCTTCTCTCACCAAGGCTTATGTTTTTGACATCATGATTTGCATCATTTTTTTGTGTGTACATCTTAACTACTTGTTCTGGTTATGGTTGATTTTACTATTTTTGTCTTTTAACCTTTATATTAGCCTTTTAAGTGACTGATTCACTGCCTTTGCTATATATTCGCTCATTAGTGAGATTTTGTTTGTCTATATATTTTCTGATTTATGGTGCGGGGGGCACTCCGCAGAAAGAGAGAGAGGCAGTGGAACTTCCCTCAGCAGAGAGCCGAGGGGTCCCGAGGAAAAGTGAGCCTGCTGTCCGCCAACCCAGCCCCTCAACGAGCGAGAGACAATAAGACGCGACAGGGGTTCCGTCTAATGCAGTTCCGCTTTATTGCTGTAAGCTCCCTGCTTATAAAGGCAAGCAGGGGGGGAGTTGCACCAATCACGTTAAAGGTCAAATCATCACGTGCTATCACTATAACAGGAGTCTATAGTGATCAGGCGCTGTCCACCTGCACGGAAACCAAGAGAGCTAATCAGAAGTTTTGACAACATAGACCATGCCCCCATCGCTTCCGCCAGCCACCATCTTTGTTTCCGTTTCCGACCACAAAGGTGGTCATTTCTATTTTAAGGTTTCCCAATTAGGGCCCCACATTATGGTATTTTCTGCTTAAAGAAGAACTTGAACATTTCTTAGAAGGCCAATTTAGTAGTGAAGTGGTGATAAATCCCTTTAGTTTTGCTTGTTTGGGAAATTCTTTATCTCTCATCAATTATGAATGATAACCTTGTCAGGTAGAGTGTTCTTGATTATAAGATTTTTTTAAACATTCATTATTTTAAATATATCATTCCACTCCTTTCTGGCCTGCAAAGTTTCTGCTGAAAAATCAGCAGGTAGCCTTAGTTTGCACTGTATTGGTGTCACCTTGGTCAGACAACTGAATCCTGAGTGGCCACGACTAGGGTTGCCCAGGTGTGCCACGCTGGGACTGCATTGGAAGGATGGGAGAAGAGATGAATCAGGCATGCACTGGAGGCCCAGGAAACACGGCTTCAGGGCTCGAGTTCCCTGGGTTTGCCCTGCCCATGCTGTTGATGTAGAGAGGGAAGGGGGAAGTGGTGCTGTTTGACATCTTTTGGTCCCAGAGAGAATTCTAGCAGTTCTCACCCACTTGGCAGAGACTCTAGGGTTAGAACATGGATTTCCTTTATATAAATACAAATATATATATATATATACACACACACATATATATATACATATATACACACACATACACACACACACACACATATATATATATATATACACACACACATATATATATATAGTGCCCTTTAAGCTGCTGTTTTTCTGCTATGGCCCTGAGTGAACATGTCTGCAGATCATCCCCGCAATAATATCCCTTTCTATATGAGTGACGTTTCCATCCCTACAGTTTCTCCATCTCTTCTACCAATCTCTGTCATTATTCTGTCATTTGTTGTACAGATTCTGTTTAGTTCTCCTTTAGTTTTTCCCTAGAAGGAACTGTTCTATCTATTGAAGTATATCTGACATGTCTGTGCAAGAAGGTGAGTTCAGGGTCTTTCCACAGAGCCATCCTGAACCCCTCTCCCAAAGTAACTAGTTTTTTTTTTTTTTTATTTTTTTGTAGTGAAATGTTTAACTTCCTTTCTCATTTCCTCTTCTATATATTGTGTAGCTCTTTTCTTTGTAGTTACCATGGAGATTACATTTAATATCCTAAAGTTATAACACTCTAATTTGATCTTAAACCAGCTTAACGTCAATAATATAAAAAATCTCTGCTTTTCTACAGATCTGTCCTCATCCATTCTTTTGATTATTGGTGTCACAAAATTACATCTTTATACACATGTGTCCAAAACTATAGACTAATANAATAATCACTTTTAAATGCATCAGTCTCTTAAATTATATAGGAAACAAAACGTGGACTTACAAACCAAAGTACGTAAAACTAGCTTTTAGACTAATAACAGTTTGCTTTAATGTTTTAGTTTCTTAAATCATGTAGAAAACAAAATTATGGTTATAGTAATACAAACTAAGGTGGTTAATTTTATTTGTGAATTTCACTTGACTAGAAAGAGACTTCCAGTGTCTGTGAATCCTTTACCAGTATGGGTGAGTAGAATCCAATCTGTTGGGGGCAAAAGTTGAATTCTCTCTTCTGGAGTTGGGACTTCCATCTTCTGCCCTTGCACCTTGGACCTCCTTGTTCTCATGCCTTTGAACTCCAACTGAATTATACAACTGGATTTTCTGGTTTTCCAGCTTGCAGATGGCAGATTGTGGGAATTTTTGGCTTTTATAACCCTTCAAGTCAATTCCTATAATAAATCTCATATATATATATATATATATATATATATATGTATGTATGTATGTATATATGTATGTATGTATGTATGTATGTATTTGGGAAGTGAGAACAGAAACAGTTTGAGATATGACCACTTCTACAGGTTGAAGCTGAGAGCAATATGTCAGTCATATAAAAAAAGCATTAACTGTCTGCTTCATGTTGTTTTCCCAGCTGAGATGCAGACCTGCTATTCTCATTATTTAATTTTTCAACTTACCTCTGATTTCTACCAGTCAAAAATATTTCTTTTCTTTTTTGTCCTTAAGGTATTTCACTTTTGATTGTGAATTCTAGTCCTTAAGAGTTCAATTATGAATTTGGAGAAAGGACATAAGACAACTACAGAAGAGGTGGTTACACATTTTGAAAGATTATTTTATACTCTGGAGATGAAATATGTTCTCTTAGTCATGCCAAGTATCAAATAATGGTGATGTGTACAATTAAATTTTCCTCATTTTTATATTGTTCCTGTAATACCCACAGGTCAATAGCTAAATAGAAAGGGATTTCCCATAATAAAAAAGAAAAATATATTTTAATTTATTTATTTTTTAAGTGAAGAATAATTGCTTTACAGAATTTTGTTGTTTTCTGTCAAACCACAGCATAAATAATAATATATTTTTTACGCTATGGAAATTCTAAGGTCTTCCAGAAGTGCTCAAAATTTTAATTGTAAAAGAGTAATTCTAGAGATATATTGTAAGTTATTGGAGAAGGAAATGGCAACCCACTCCAGTGTTCTTGCTGGGGAAATTCTAGAGAGAGAAATCCGAGAGAGAAGCCTGGCAGGATACAATACATAGGGTCACAAGAGTGGGACACAAATTACCAACTAAACCACCCTCACATGCTGAATTATAGCTGCCACCTGATACCTGTAAAGGAAGAGTTACTAGATAGGTTTCCTTCACACAAGCTTAAGCTGATGAGAATCTTCATAACAGTTTACAATGACGTCAGTCTTCCCTTGGTAGCCAAAGGATTGGCTCTAAGACCCCCCACTGATACCAACATTCACGGGTGCTCAAGTCCATTATATAAAATGGCATAGTATTTGCATATAACCTATGTACTTATACCTGTATTGTATACTTTAAAGCATTTTAAGGTTACTTATGATACCCAATACAATATAAATGTTATAAAAACAGTTGCTGGCACATGGCCAACTCGAATTCTGCTTTTTGGAACTTTCTGGAATTTTTATACCCTGGATATTTTTTGATCCACAGTTGGTTAAATCCATGAATGTGGATTCCACATACAAAAAACCAATTTTTTTCTACAGGAGTTTGCAATCATGTACAAATTGATATAAAACAATAAAATAGCAAAACTTCAAAATTTAATATTAAATCTTTAATTTTATGAATTATTCTCATTTTTTACCATAATAGATACTAATAAATTGCTATGATTGAAAAGTTAATATGAATATATTAGTAAGACAGAGTAATACTTTTATTTTTGATGCCCTTATCATTAGTTCAACTTACCTGATTGTTGTTTCTCACTCAGTCATGTCTGACTCTTTGAAACCCCATGGACTGCAGCACGCCAGGTTTTCCTGTCCTTCACCATCTCCCAGAGCTTGCTCAAACTCATGTCCTTTGAGTCAGTGATGTCATCCAAACATCTCTTTCTCTGTTACCCACTTCTCCTCCTGCCTTCAATCTTTCCCAGCATCAGAGTCTTTTCTAATGAGTTGGCTTTTCACATCATGTGGCCAAAGTATTGGAGCTTCAGCTTCAGCATCGGTCCTTCCAATGAATATTCAGAATTCATTTCTTTTAGGATTAAGTGTGGTGTCTGCATATCTGAGGTTATTGATATTTCTCCCAGCAATCTTGATTCCAGCTTCATCCAGCCCAGCATTTCTCATGATGTACTCTGCATATAAGTTAAATAAGCAGGGTGATAATGTACAGCCTTGATGTATTCCTTTCCCAGTGTGGAAACAGTCCATTGTCCCATGTCTCATTCTAACTGTTGTTTCTTGACCTGCATACAGGTTTCTCAGGAGGCAGGTAAGGTGTTCTGGTATTCTCATCTCCGTAAGAATTTTCAACAGTTTGTTTTGATGCACATAGTCAAAGGTTTTAGCGTCATCAAGGAAGCAGAAGATGCTTTTCTGGAATCTTCCTTTTTCTATGATCCAACGGATGTTGGCAATTTGATCTCTGGTTCCTCTGCTTATTCTAAAACCAGCTTGAACATCTGAAGTTCATGATTCATGTACTGTTGAAGCCTGGCTTGGAGAATTTTGAGCATTACACTTTTAGCACGTGAAATGAGTGCAATTGTACAGTAGTTTGAACATTCTTTGGCATTGCCTCTCTTTGGGATTGGAATGAAAACTGACATTTTCCAGTCCTTTGACTCCTGCCGAGTCTTCCAAATTTGCTGGCATATTGAGTGCAGCACTTTCACAGCATCATCTCTTAGAATTTGACAAAGCTCAGCTGAAATTCCATGAGCTCCACTAGCTTTGTTCATAGTGATGCTTCCTACGGCCCATTTGACTTCACACTCCAGGATGTCTGGCTCTAGGTGAATGATCACACCATCGTGGTTATCTGGGTTATTAAGATCTCTTTTGTATAGTTCTGTGTATTCTTGCCATCTCTTCCTAATATCTTCTGCTTCTGTTAGATTCAACCTATCTAATGAATCTTCTTAAATTTATTAATAGGACAAATCAACCTGGTTATTCTAGCAACATTGTACTCAAAAAATAAGAACATGTGTACCTACAGATCTTTTGCATCCTCAAATTGCCACTAATAAGTGGATTTCTTTGGAAAATATGACTATATTTTATCTCCTAGTTAAAAGAGTTCAAAACCCTGCCAAATTAAGGACACTTTTAAAAAATGTGATCTGTACCATGCTGCTTGTACTTTGTTCTTAAATCAGAGTATTTCAAATAAATTTTCTGATATTCTGCCAATGTTGTGTTCTGGCAAAACTGGGCTCTCAATCTTACAACATCTTCCTGAGAGAAAATGAGTAGTTACTGATAACATTAGGAGGTATATAATCTTAGGACTGAGTTGAGCTAAAAGAAGTGTATTTGTGCGGGCTGAATTGCCAGGTATCAGAGTAGTTAATTAAAGCCACAAATCCAAATGAAGTTAAGTCTTTAACACTTAATACAGTTGTATAAGCCAGAGGATGAAACTGGAAAAGTGATCAACTCTCTCTGTTCCATTTTCCACCATACAGCAGGGCACTGGTAGGGATCAGGTGGATCAGTGCAGGCAGCGGGAATCATCTCACTGTTGAGCAAATCCAAAGAAAAATGTTACAGTTGTTTTATGGACCTGGGTGTGGAGACAAGATAGAAGACAAAGCATCATGAGTGGCAAGGTACTAGGTACTGAGTTAAAATGGTGAAAAAACATTTTTCAATGAAGCCTCCTTTCTGTGTCTCTAGGGAAGCATCAGCAGAAGCACCTGAAGAATATCTTTGGCCAAGGCCTTAGATAAGAAACCTAGGAATGAAGGTGCTTAGAATGGGAGCCCAAATACTTGATAGAGTGTGACTGGCTAGTTTGTGTCCTTGAACACAACTCCTCTCAGAGACTGTAGTGCCTGGGCTGTGCACCGTATTTGGCATGGGGAGAGCAGATTTTCCCCATGAGACTTTCCAGGGGACATCTTTGTCAGGCCTATAGTCAAGACTGAAAAATCAGATAGTTTCTTAACCAGGAGCTGGATTCTGCAAAGACTGGCCTGTAAATACATTCTATGAAGATGTAAATCATCCTAACTAGGATCCAGCACAGCTCTTGGCACTTATAGTTATGGAGTAGATATTTCCTGCCAAGGTTAATATTTTTTTAATTTTAATAAAATCTTTAAAAATATTTTTTCATGTATGGCTTAAAGAATGTTAACCCAGCAGTGTGGTTCTTGCAAAATATAGTACGAGAGTAAACATCAGAAGTTCAGTTTTGTTGTTAGAGAATGCTAATTTTCTCCTTAACGGCTTAGTTTACTTAAATTATACTTAGAGTTTATAAAAGCTGCAACTTTATTTTTTAGCTGTTTTGTTGACAGTTATTAGTCTTTCTCTTTTATTAATGCTGGGTCATAAGACAAATCAGTGAATGTACTGCAATGCTCGGGAAGCTGTGTTAATGTTCACAAATATACTACTATGGGAAAAGTATTTGAAAAATTATATATATATATATATATATATATATATATATATGAATCACTTTGCTGTCCACCTGAAACTATCACAGCATTGCTAATGAAATATATTCTAAAATGAAATAAAATGTTAAAAAAAACACTAATAAAAGCAGTCACATTTGCACAACATGGATGGAGATTGTCATAATGAATGAAGTAAGACAGAGAAGGAGAAATCTGTTATATGACATACTTTATATGTAGAATCTAAAAAGAAATTATACAAATGAATCTATTTACAAAACAGAAAGAAACTCATAGACTTAAAGTAGGAGATTTTGGTTGCCTGGGGGAAGGATGCAGGGAAGGGATAGTTAGGGAGTTTGGCATGGGCATGTACACACTGCTATTTTTAGAATGGACAACTAACAAGAGCCTGCTGTATAGCACATGGAATTCTGTTCGATGGTATATGTACATGGAAGCCTAGTTCAGAGCAGAGTTTGGGAAAGACTGGGTATATTTATACATATGGCTGACACTCCAATACTTTGGCCACCTGATGTGAAGAGCTGACTCATTTGAAAAGACCCTGATGCTGGAAAAGATTGAGGGAAGCAGGAGAAGGGGACAACAGAGGATGAGATGGATGGCATCACTGACTCAAGTGATATGAGTTTAAGTAAACTCCGGGAGTTGGTGATGGACAGGGAGGCTTGGAGTGCTGCAGTTCATGAGGTCACAAAGAGTCAGACATGACTGAGTGACTGAACTGAACTGAACTGATATGTATGGCTAAGTCTCTTCAGCTGTTCATCTGAAACTATCACAACATTGTTAATCAACTACACCCAAATAAAAAATAAAAGGTTTAAAAAGAAAAAAAAAATAGTTACCCAAGGTAGGGGGTAAGATAAAGTAGGGTACATGGGGAGAGGGGTAAGAATAAGCTTTCTCCATATATATATGGATATATTGTTTTGCTAACTCTGCCATATGTATGTTGTTATGTATTCAAAACAAAAAAAAATACAAATAAATGTAAAAAGAACAACAACAAAAGCAATGTTGTTTGCAACTGATGGACATGGATGAATGAAGCCTGGAAATGTTAGTACCAACTAAAAGCTAACAAATACTTACTGGGTATTAACTGGGCACCAACCACAATTTGAAACATTGTACATGGATTAATTCATTTTACCAAATTATTCTGAATTAACTGTTATGGTTGCAAAGAATCAGACATGACTGAGTGACTAACACTACTACACTACTTAATCTTTATTATAAAATCGGCAATAAAGAGAAACAGAGAGGTTGTCATTTGCTCATATTTCACAAGCAGTAAATAGGAGATCCAGATTTTTAATCTAGAGCTCCTTCTTCTAAAGTAATATTTTCTGTATAAAGTAAGATTTTGTTACTAAATAAAAATGTATAGCACACTAAATTTATAATATCATGTCAATATTGGTGCAATACAACTTTTTACAATCCATAATTGTGAAATTTTGATTTGATTTAAAAAGCTTCTTATGTAGTAATTTAAAAGGTCTCAGAATGTAAAATGTAAAATTTTAACATTAAAATTTACACCATATAATTTTTTCTTTGTCCCTCTTTTCTCTATCATACTTAAATAAGAGTGAACTTTAAGCTCTGCTAAGCTGCTAAGTCACTTCAGTTGTGTCCAACTCTGTGCGACCCCATAGACGGCAGCCCACCAGGCTCTCCCATCCCTGGGATTCTCCAGGCAAGAGTACTGGAGTGGGTTGCCATTTCCTTCTCCAATGCATGAAAGTGAAAAGTGAAAATGAAGTCGCTCAGTCGTGTCTGACCCTCAGTGACCCCATGGACTGCAGCCTTCCAGACTCCTCTTTCCAGGGGTTTTCCAGGCAAAAGTACTGGAGTAGGGTGCCTTTGCCTTCTACCTACTGGTTAAACAAAGCCAAATGCCAACTCTAAAGCAAGGACATGGCCAAAAATGTTTTAAAGTCTTTTTCATTCAAATATTTTAAAGCTTCTATTAAAATATAAAGAAAAGAAATCTCCTTAAAATTATTATCTTGCATAGACCAACTTTAAGAGAAGAAATAATGACTGGTCAGAGAGATGTCAGAATGTGCCTCTCAGAGTACATTAAATAAAACAAAAACTCAAACTACATATACTCTAAGTTCAGAATAAGTTCAGATAAATGAATGCCTGTCATTGAAAGAGCTTCCTAATGTCAAGCCTGGATGTTTGGGGGACTGTTCAGGGGCATCAAGCTGTGCTACACATTGGGAACCCTGCCAAATGAATGACATTTCCTGAGAACACAGGCAGAATTTTAAGAAGTTGCCTTGTCTTTCCTAAACAGTTGGGTTAAAGGGTGTTTAAAAAAGAAAAAGACACAGTCAACCTGCTGGGAATACTAGGGAGAAAAGCCAACAAATCTTTAAATTTACTAAGTTGAAAATAAGCTGTATGGCAAGAGGTAATAAATTATGAAGTTTGATATGTTTTGGCTTAGGGGCTTACTTTTACATTTGAAAAAATTCTAAAAATTTTCTCTTTTAAGAATTTGTATTTTAGAAAATCATGTGAATAATATATAGTATGGCAAAAGGAGATGATTGTATTTGCTCTTTTCTAACCAAGTGTTAGCCACTCAGTCTTATCCTATTCTTTGTGACCCCTTGGACTGTAGCTTGCCGGGCTCCTCTGTCCATGGAATTTCCCTGGAAAGAATACTGGAGTAGATTGCCATTTCCTTCTCCAGAGGATCTTCCCAACCAAAGGATCAAACCTGGGTCTCCTGCATTGCAGGCAGATGCAAAAGGAGTTGTTGGATTTGGTCTTATTCTGACCAAAAAGNTTGCAAAGAAGAGCAAGGAGAGATAAGAAAGACTTCTTCAGTGATCAATGCAAAGCAATAGAAGAAAACAACAGAATGGGAAAGACTAGAGATCTCTTCAAGAAAATTAGAGATACTAAGGGAACATTTCATGCAAAGATAGGCTCGATAAAGGACAGAAATGTTATGGACCTAACAGATGCAGAAGATATTAAGAAGAAGTGGCAAGAATACACAGAAGAACTATACAAAAAAGATCTTCATGACCAAGATAATCACAATGGTGTGATCACTCACCTAGAGCCAGACATCCTCTAATGTGAAGTCAAGTGGGCCTTAGAAAGCATCACTATGAACAAAGCTAGTGGAGGTGATGGAATTCCAGTGGAGCTATTTCAAATCCTGAAAGATGATGCTGTGGAAGTGCTGCACTCAATATGCCAGCAAATTTGAAAAACTCAGCAGTGGCCACAGGACTGGAAAAGGTCAGTTTTCATTCCAATCCCAAAGAAAGGCAATGCCAAAGAGTGCTCAAACTACCGCACAATTGTACTCATCTCACATGCTAGTAAAGCAATGCTCAAAATTATCCAAGCCAGGCTTCTGCAATATGTTAACCGTGAACTTCCAGATGTTCAAACTGGTTTTAGAAAAGTCAGAGGAACCAGAGATAAAATTGCCAACATCTGCTGGATCATCGAAAAAGCAAGAGAGTTCCAGAAAAACATCTATTTCTACTTTATTGATTATACCAAAGCCTTTGACTGTGTGGATCACAATACACTGTGGAAAATTCTGAAGGAGATTGGAATACCAGACCACCTGACCTGCCTCTTGAGAAACCTGTATGCAGGTCAGGAAGCAACAGTTAGAACTGGACATGGAACAACAGACTGATTCCAAATAGGAAAAAGAGTATGTCAAGGCTATATATTGTCAGTCTGTTTATTTAACTTATCTGAAATGTACATCATGAGAAATGCTAGGCTGGAAGAAGCACAAGCTGAAATCAAGGTTGGTGGGAGAAATATCAAGAACCTCAGATATGCAGATGACACCACCCTTATGGCAGAAAGTGAAGAGGAGCTAAAAAGCCTCTTGATGAAAGTGAAAGAGGAGACTGAAAAAGTTGGCTTAAAGCTCAAGATTCAGAAAACGAAGATCATGGCATCTGGTCCCATCACTTCATGGGAAATAGATGGGGAAACAGTGGAAACAGTGTCAGAGTTTATTTCTGTGGGCTTCAAAATCATTGCAGATGGTGACTGAAGCCATAAAATTAAAAGATGCTTACTCTTTGGAAGGAAAGCTATGACCAACCTAGATAGCATATTCAAAAGTAGAGACATTACTTTGCCAACAAAGTTCCATCTAGTCAAGGCTATGGTTTTTCCAGTGGTGATGTATGGATTTGAGAGTTGGACTGTGAAGAAAGCTGAGCACCAAAGAATTGATACTTTTGAACTGTGGTGTTGGAGAAGACTCCTGAGAGTCCCTTGGACTGCAAGGAGATCCAACCAGTCCATTCTAAAGGAGACAGTCCTGGGTGTTCTTTGGAAGGAATTATGCTAAAGCTGAAACTCCACTACTTTGGCCACCTCATGTGAAGAGTTGACTCATTGGAAAAGCCTCTGATGCTGGGAGGGATTGGAGGCAGGAGGAGAAAGGGACAACAGAAGATGAGAGGGCTGGATGGCATCACCCACTCGATGGACATGAGTTTGAGTGAACTCCGGTAGTTGGTGATGAACAGGGAAGCCTGGCGTGCTGCAAAATTCATGGGGTCGCAAAGAGTTGGACACAACTGAGCAACTGAACTCAATTCTCTCAGCTTGCAAAGAAATAAACGGTAACATCCGTTGAGCATTTGGAAAATACAATATACAAAAGTTTCCATTAACAAACATATAAAAAGTTATATACAGTTACTTATATATGCAAATGCATGTAGAAATGAAATAACTTTTTAAATCCTTGAAGTAATTTTCACTACTAAGCCTGTGAATTTAGAATCAAGTTTTAAATGGCATCCAACTTAACATAATAATTGTCATTTTGAAAATAACTTGTCAATTATTTTGTCATTCCTGTGGCACTCTCTGTTTATGTCAAATAAATCATGTTAAAGAATTATGTATATGAGCAATCATTTTATCATTCATAATTTGTCACTTTGGAACTACATTATTGAAGCATTAACTCTGTTTTGATTTTGCAGTGTAAGCAAAGGCCATCTTAAGAATGTGTGTGCTGATTGTGGAGATTTGGAACACATCTTGCCATAGGGTCAGAACTGAGCAATAGATAAAGTCTTTGATTTCAAACATGGATATCTACTGCCCCCATTGTAGTGTGCCTTTCGGATAATATTCTATATATAGAGCATGTTGTATGTGACAGAGGAAAATCTCTAAACTGATTATATCATTAATGAAAAAAAAAAAAACAGTGTACACAAAATTCTTTATGTCTCCTTCAGAACTTTCTTAACCACCAACTCTTATTTCTCTATTGTTGCTTTTGTATATCTATTTAATATATTTTGCTCCTTAGTTAGCAGTCCTATAATCCAACTTTTTATGAAGTTTTGATTCTCATTCCTTCTAGCAAATACATTTAAAACCCATTATATAGGCAAAGTATAAAACTGATGGTGATAAAAATGGATAGTAAGTTATTTAAAATAGTGGAACTCTGATGCCCAAACTTTATCACCACTATTCTCTCCCACTTTGCCACTTCACATTTTGGGTTAGCAATCATGCAATTTGCTTCTTTTTCTCACAAACTTGCCTGTCAAGCAGTAGAAATAGCAATTTCCTGTTTTATAAACTTCTGGAAACAGAATACCTAGTAGTGGAAGAGATGAAAAACTTAGAGGAAAGCTGATGGGATTAGTAGTAGCAGATGGGAAGAACAGGAGTCTTGAATTGATTCATGTGGGAAAATGGATGCATGTTTGACTATTTTAAATAGTTGTAGATAAAAAAGAATTCAATGTCAGTTGTTCATCTATGCTAAATAATATTTAGGAGATCAGTGAAAGCTTAGGATAAGCTTGTTCTTGCTACTCTATTCACAGTAACTAGTTTCCTAGATCTTTACAAGTTTTTCAAACTACTCCCTTTGATAAAATGGGGAAGAAACAGTCCTCAACATATTTCACAAATAATTATTGCCTTTTATTCTCCCAGCTTACTAATGTAGCCCCAGTGATGCCTAACTCATTAAAGTGTCTAGAAAAAATGACTTTGTCTAAAAATCATGTTGTAATTGATTTTCCAACACTATTCCTTTAGTGCATTACTTTAAGGCTCTTGCTTAAGTCAAATTTTACTTGAGGTACACAGAACACATTTATAAATATGTTACCCTCTACTTCTCACAAGGAAGTAGACTTCTAGCTCCACTTAGTAGCCCCAGAAACATTCTCATTGCAGGTTTACAACCTGTAGGTCTTATTGTTAATCAACTTTATGACTTTACAAGACACATATAATTTTGTCTGTGGAATTCGCCAGGCAAGGATTCTGGAGTGGTTAGCCATTCCCTTCTCCAGGTGATCTTCCTGACCCAGAGATGGAACCCAGGTCTCCTGCATTGCAGGCAGACTCTTTACCATCTGAGCCACAAATAATTTTTATAGATTTATCACTTTTAGACATCTCCGTCTTGTACATGTGATTGTGTTTCTTTTTAAATTAAAAATTTCAGCTGAAGACAGAAACAAATGTTTCTGACATAGTGGCTAATGTTGTTTATACGATTAGAAAAAAAAAAAAAGATCTAGTTCCCATCTATATAGATCATACGGCAAGAACTATACCCATAAACTATTAAGATGTAAGGAAACTCTGTTAGTGTGTCTAAGTGCATAGGTTTATATAAATATGTGTTTGTGTGTTTATGTGCATGCATATGTGCATATGTGTATAGTTTCATATAAAAATAAGAATCCACATGAAAAGGAGTAGCATCAGAGAGGAAAGTGATAAAATGTGTTAGCTATTTCATTTGTTCATATATACATGGAGAAGGAAATGGCAAACCACTCCAGTGTTCTTGCTTGGAGAATTCCATGGACAGAACAGCCTGGTGGGCTACAGTCCTTGGGGTCACAAAAAATTGGACATGACTGAGCGACTAACACACACACACACATACATACACATATATATGTGTGTGTGTGCATGGAACAAGGTACTTTAATAATCAAACCAAGACTGTACACATAAACCAGTACTGTCTCTTGCAAAACACAATGTATGTGTGTACACACACACATTTCATAGTTTGCAAATACTGATGTGGATTTGTGCTAAGCCTTTCTTTTAAGAAAGAAAGATTCTTTAAGGATCAACAATATGTATATAGTGGGTTTGTCATCTAGTCATTCCACAGAAAGTCCTTGAAAGTATAACTCATAACTTGTAAGCACTGAGTTCATGTTGGTAGTTACACTGCCCAGTTCAATATTCCTCAAGTAGTAATAGCCCAATAAAGCCAGAGATTTGAAAGTATTTATATTTATAGGTTATGTAATAAATAATTTACATAGTTTTTTGATTCTATTAAGTATGGTTTGATATCTGTCTCAAGTAAACTTCCTTTTGCAAAAAGTAATAAATTGGGCACCAAACTGAAAGCATATTGACTAAATAGAATCAACAGCTCCTTTTTTAATGCACTATTTTGTTTTAAGCCACATTGCTTTTTCATAATGTTAGTTTATCAAGGCCTAAATTGACATTAAATATTTGCAAGTTCAAAAGAGTAAGGGGATCTGTTTGAACCTGTCTTTCTAAGAAGGACTAAGTGAAATAGAGTGGACTTGAACAGCTGGTCCTAAAAGAAAAGGATCACTGGGGTCATTTAGAAGGAGAGATGGTATTTGTGATCAATATTACCAATTGTTAACAACTTTTTCAGTCTTAGTATTTACTTTCTATAAGTAAGTCATAGAATACAAGAGATGCAAAAGCAAAATTCAGAAATATATATTATGTTACTTAAAGGTTTAAGCTGGGATCATTTCCACTGTGAGTCTCAAATACTTTTTTCAGCTGAAAGTCATCTTCATATGTATGTATATATGACCAATTATATTGCTGAATCCAGAAATAGAAATTCTTCACTTGTATCTTACAGACATATGAACATCCATATATTAGACATATAGACATTTTTGTGTACACATCTATACAAATCTGTATTATACATAGGTGTGCATGTATATAGTACATACATGAGCAGATATATGCCAACATACACACACACACACACACACACACACACACACACACACAAGGGGTAATCAGGCAAATAGAAGGTACAATTGCTGTAATCTAAGGACTTCCTGAAGTCCTCAGGAAATAATCTGACTGTAGAATTTGCATTCAGGCATTTAAATGAAGAATAACTCAGATACAGTGTTTGTTTAAATCCGAGAAAGAGCTCTTACTTGAAATGAATTATACTTTTATTTTATCTGTTTGGCTTCTAGAATGCCCTCAACAATATTGTATCTGACACGTTAATTAGACTTGTTTGTCAATAATTTGTTCAGTTCAGTTCAGTCACTCAGTGATGTCTGAGTCTTTGAGACCCCATGGACTGCAGCATACCAGGCTTCCCTGCCCATCACCAACTCCCAGAGCTTGCTCAAATCCATGTCCATCAAGTCAGTAATGCCATCCAACCATCTCATCATCTGTCACCCCCTTCTTCTCCTGCCTTTAATCTTTCCCAGCATCAAGGTCTTTGCCAATGAGTCAGTTCTTCAGTTTATTTCAGTTCAGTCGCTCAGTCATGTCTGACTCTTTGCAACCCCATGAATCGCAGCACGCCAGGCCTCCCTGTCCATCACCAACTTCCGGAGTTCACTCAGACTCACGTCCATCGAGTCCGTGATGCCATCCAGCCATCTCATCCTGGGTCGTCCCCTTCTCCTCCTGCCCCCAGTCCCTCCCATCATCAGAGTCTTTTCCAATGAGTCAACTCTTCGCATGAGGTGGCCAAAGTATTGGAGCTTCAGCTTTAGCATCATTCCTTCCAAAGAAATCCCAGGGCTGATCTCCTTCAGAATGGATGGTTGGATCTCCTTGCAGTCCAAGGGACCCTCAAGAGTCTTCTCCAACACCACAGTTCAAAAGCATCAATTCTTCAGCACTTAGCCTTCTTCACAGTCCAACTCTCACATCCATACATGACCACAGGAAAAACCATAGCCTTGACTAGATGGAACTTAGTCGGCAAAGTAATGTCACTGCTTTTGAATATACTATCTAGGTTGGTCATAATTTTTCTTCCAAGGAGTAAGTGTCTTTTAATTTCATGGCTGCAGTCACCATCTGCAGTGATTTTGGAGCCCAAAAAAATAAAGTCTGACACTGTTTCCACTGTTTCCCCATCTATTTCCCATGAAGTGATGGGACCAGATGCCATGATCTTCATTTTCTGAATCTTGAGCTTTAAGCCAACTTTTTCACTCCCCTCTTTCATCAAGAGGCTTTTTAGTTCCTCTTCACTTTCTGCCATAAGGGTGGTGTCATCTGCATATCTGAGGTTATTGATATTTCTCCCTCCAGCTTATGTTTCTTCCAGTCCAGAATTTCTTATGATGTACTCTGCATATAAGTTATATAAGCAGGTTGACAATATACAGCCTTGACGTACTCTTTCCTATTTGGAACCAGTCTGTTGTTCCATGTCCAGTTCTAAGATGAATGGATGGTGGATGAGGAGTTGAGTTGTGACTGATTGATGGATACAGAAGTACTCTTTTTCAACTGTCTCATGAAGAACATTTAGCGTGCTTTGACTTGTGTGAGCACCTGTCTACCTTGTAAACAATCCTCCCTTGAGGTCCCTACAGCTAGATGTCTTCTTCATCTTGAGGTGTCTTCCTGGCCTGGCACAGTAGTATGCATGGAATAGGTAGCAATAATTTTTCTATTCAGTTGATGCCATTTCCAAATTTGAGAGGTTATAACATGGTGATTTGCATCAATTTGATAGGATATCTAAGCCAAGTATGTAAAACTAGTGGTTTTTTTTGGTCTTTTTTTTTTTTTTCCAGTTTATTTGATCTTTACTTTGCAAATTATCCTGATTTGCTTCAGCATTCCTTCTTCTCTTTTCTGGGACATGTACATCTGCTTCTGACATCTGTCTTCTATCTCCTTTTGTAAATTATGAAGTGATGCCAAATCCTTTTATGAACAAATTACCCTTAGAACCATTTAGACACTATAATGATTCTTTGATTTTCTTTGGTTCTTTATGAATTTGCAAAATGACATGATGCTTCTATCAGTTTTGTTTGTCCTTTCTTTTTCTATATTTAATATTTATAGTTGGCAGGCCCAGATGGTGTACTTTGTTATGTCCTGAAATGTTTTATTTTTTCATTTCTTAATTACAGTAATGACAGTCTGTAATACCCCCAGACTGCATCTCTACTTGACATTGTAGATTTCACTTTCATTGAATTACTTATTGAACTATGTTTGACACTGTAAAATATACAGTAATCTTTCCTTCAATTCAGTTCAGTTCAGTTGCTCAGTCATATCAGACTCTTTGCAACCCCAGAATCACAGCACTCCAGGCCTCCCTGCCCATCTCCCAACTCCCGAAGTTCATTCAAACTCATTTCCATCTAGTCAGTGATGCCATCCAGCCATCTCATCCTCTGCCATCTCCTTTTCCTCCTGCCCTCAATCCCTCCCAGCATTGGTGTCTTTTCCAATGACTCAACTCTTCGCATGAGGTGGCCAAAGTATTGTAGCTTCAGCTTCAGCATCAGTCCTTCCAAAGAACACCTAGGACTAATTTCCTTTAGGATGGACTAGTTGGATCTCCTTGCAGACTAAGGGACTCTCAAGAGTCTTCAGCACCACAGTTCAAAAGCATCAATTCTTTGGCACTCAGCTTTCTTCACAGTCCAACTCTCACATCCATACATGACCACTGGAAAAACCATAGCCTTGACTAGATGGACCTTTACTGACAAAGTAATATCTCTGCTTTTCAACATGCTATCTAGATTGGTCATAACTTTCCTTCCAATGAGTACGCGTCTTTTAATTTCATGGCTGCAGTCACCATCTGCAGTGATTTTGGAGCCCCCCAAAATAAAATCTGATAATATTTTCACTGTTTCCCTGTCTATTTGCCATGAAGTGATGGGACCAGATGCTATGATATTAGTTTTCTGAATGTTGAGCTTTAAGCCAACTTTTTCACTCTCCTCTTTCACTTTCATCAAGAGGCTTTTTATTTCCTCTTCATTTTCTGCCATTAGGGTGGTGTCATCTGCATATCTGAGGTTATTGATATTTCTCCCGCCAATTTTGATTCCAGCTTGTGCTTCTTCCAGCCCAGTCTTTCTCATGATGTACTCTGCATATTGCAGGGTGACAATATACAGCTTTGGTGTACTCCTCTTCCTATTTGGAATCAGTCTGTTGTTCCATGTCCAGTTCTAACTGTTGCTTCCTGACCTGCATATAGGTTTCTCAAGAGGCAGGTCAGGTGGTCTGGTATTCCCATCTCTCAGAATTTTCCAGTTTACTGTGATCCACACAGTCAAAGGCTTTGACATAAATAAATCAGAAATAGATGTTTTTCTGGAACTCTCTTGCTTTTTCCATGATCTAGCAGATGTTGGCAATTTGATCTCTGGTTCCTCTGCCTTTTCTAAAACCAGCTTGAACATCTGGAAGTTCACGGTTCACATATTGCTGAAGCCTGGCTTGGGGAATTTTGAGCATTACTTTACTAGCATGTGAGATGTGTGCAATTGTGTGGTAGTGGGCTTTCTTGCTGGCTCAGAGGTTAAAGCGTCTGCCTGCAATATGGGAGACCTGTGTTCGATCCCTGGGTCAGCAAGATTCCCCTGGAGAAGGAAATGGCAACCCATTCCAGTATTCTTGCCTAGAAAATCCCATGGACGGAGGAACCTGGTTGGCTACAGTCCACGGGGTCGCAAAGAATCGGACACGACTCAGCGTCTTAACTTTCACTTTCTCAACCTGCTGCTTTTTCATGTTTGTCTACATTGACCATTTGCCATTGTTGTTTGATGATGTCCTCAGTTCATTGTATTTTTTACAGTTTTGCAAATATTTTAGATATTGATATATCCTCATGGATGAGACACTGAGGATTGAGGAAAAAGAAAATAATTTGAGATTGATAGTAGTAGCAGATATTTTAGAATAATATACATGCTGATTGTTTTACATTTTTTATATCCCTGGAA